>JAQZBX010087900.1:0-12809 GCA_029593785.1 Cabassous unicinctus | reverse complement strand
GGAAATTTTCAGCCATTATTTCTTCCAACACTTCTGCCCCCTTTCACTTCTCTTCTCACTCTGGGATGCCTATAATGTGTATCTTTGTGTGTTTCATGTTATCAATAAAATCCCTAAATCCCTGATGGATTTTTTCTATCTTTTTATCTATCTGTTCCACTATCTCTCTGATTTCCACTGTAACATCTTTGACATCACTGATTCTTTCCTCTGCTTGTTCAAATCTGCTGTTATGTGATTCAAGCACATTTTTATTTCTTGCAATGTGCCTTTCATCACCATGAGATCCATTATCATTTTATGTATGTTTACAATATCTTCAGTACTGCATCTCCTTCTGTTTTTTAGTTTGTTCATTTGATTGGGCTGTGTCTTCTTGTTTCTTAGTATGGTTTGAAATTTTTTGTTTTTGCCTATGCATCTGTTTTTCTTGCTGGGTTTATGTTGTTTAGTTTCTCTTATACTCTAGGGTTTTGTTGTTTTGGCATGTGTGGTTAGGGTCCTTTCTGACACTTGATTCTTCTCATTCTGTGTCCTTGTAGTTGTCTGTGTTCCCTTGGAAAAAATATGACCATAAAAAAGGAAACTGATAAGAAGAGAGAAAGAAATATAATAAAAATAAATATGTAGAAGACGAACTGTACAAGAGGTAAGAGAAGAAATAAGTAATATAATTAAAATATATAAAGAATACATAGAATAAGAATGAAAAAGGTAGAATAGAAAAATTGGAACAAGAAACAAAATATAAAAAAAAACAGAGTCAATTAAAAGGCTCAAAAGATGAGGAAAGATGGAAATAAGAGAGAAAAAAAGAGAAAGAAATAAAAAATGAAGGTCAAAGACAAAGTGGAATGAAAGAAAAGCAACACAAGAGGGAAGATAGAAAAAATGAAAGAAAGAAAAGAAATAAAGTAGTCTGAAATAATAAGTAAAAGAATAAAAGGAAACAGAAAAAGGGAAAAGACAACAAATAAGAAACAAAACAAAAACCACCACAACAAAAAAAGAAACAGGTAAAAGAGCTTTCCATTTTAGGCACATAACAAGCTTTTCAGTCTGCCTAGCAAAATGACTTACCAATTTAATGCAATCCCAGTAAAAATTACAACAGCATTTTTTTATTGAATTGGAAAAGCTAAATATGAAATTTGTTTGGATTGGCAAGGGGCCCCAAATAGCCAAAGAAGTATTGAAAAAGAAAATGAAATTGGAGGAATCAAACTATCTGACTTTAAAACATACTACAGAGCTACAATGGTCAAAACTACATGTTATTGGCACAAGGATACACATATGATAAATGGAACATAAATGAGAGTTCTGATATAGACCCTCCCATAGACAGTCAACTGATACCTGTCAGGGAAACTAAGTCCACTTAACTGAGAGAAAATGTGCTCTTCAACAAATGGTGCTTGGAGAACTGGATATCCATATCCAAAAGAACGAGACAGGATTACCAATTCACACCCCATACAAAAATTAAATCAAGATGGGTCAGAGTTCCAAATATTAGAGCCAAGACCAAAAACTCCTGGAAGATAATGTAGGGAAGCATCTATGTGATCTTGTAGTAGGAAATGGTTTTTTGAAATTTACACCCAAATCACAAGCAATGAAGGGAAAAGTAGAGGAATGGGACCCTCTCAAAATTATAAAAAAAAATTTGTATTTCAAAGGTGTTTGTCAAGAAAGTGAAAAGGCAGCCTATACAATGGGAGAAAATGTTTGGGAAACATCTATCTGATAGGTGCCTAATATCCAGGATAAATAAAGAAATCCCACATCCTGAAAATAAAAATATAAACAACAAATTTAAAAAATGGGCAAGTGATTTGAACAGACATTTCTCCAAAGAAGAAATACAACTTGATTTAAGCATCTGAAAAGATGCTCAACATCACTAGCTATTAGGGAAATGCAATTCAAAACTACAAGATATCATCTTACACCCATTAGACATGCTGATATTAAAAATATAGATGACTGCAAGTGTTGGAGAGAATGTGGAGGATAAGGAACACTTACATACTACTAGTGGGAATGAAGAATGTTGTAGCCATTGTGGAGGACAGTTTTGCAGTTCCACAGGAAGCTAAATATAGAACTGCCATATGATCCAGCAGTCCCACTGCTGAGTATACACACAAAATGATTGAAAGCAAAGACAAAAAAATCATATATGCACACCAATGATCAAAGCAGCAGTATTCACTACTGCCAAAAGTTGGAAGCAACACAAATGTCAATCAACAGAAGAATGGATAAGCAAACTGTGGTATATAAACACAATGGAATATTACTTAATTGAAATAAGAAATGCAGTATTAACACATGGAATAACACAGATGAATCTTGAAGACCTTATGTTGAGTTAAGTAAGCCAGGCACTGAAGGACAAATATTTTATGACATCACTGATATGAATTAAGCAAATTGAGGAGGTTCACAGAGCTAGATTCTAGAAGATAGGTTTCCAGGAGACAGAAAGGGAGTAGAGGGTGTAGAGAAGTTTCCTATACAGGCAAAATCTATGATAAGATGGAAGGATGTAATTGTGCAGTGGATGAACATGACAGTGGTACAGTGGTGATTAGTTTCAGTAGTGCTGGTCTATGAGGGGGAGTAGATTGGGTGGTTGCATTGGAATATCCATGGAGCTGAGGGGAATGTCAAGGGAAGAAGCAGATAAACTCTAGGGATTTGCAGGTCTGTAGTAAAAACTACAATGTTGGGAATGTTTTGTTTTTTTTTATTATATGGCAGGAGAGGACTACTGATGTAGGGTGTTGGATATAGGGGGTATATAGGACAGGGTGCACATGGGGCAGGCTTCTCTGGAATATGTAAGTTTTCATTTTATCATAGTGTATTATTTCAGTGGGTTGAGATGCACACAATAATCAAGAAAATATCAAATTCCCATCCTGGGAAGTCCTTCCATGCTCTCAATTAGAGGGTCAATTGTCCCTCAAGTGCCTAATAAAATAGACCAATATATCAAGCCCTCAATATTATTGTAAGTAACTATGAACCTTACTCTTAAAAAAAATTGAAACTTAGTTATTACCATAGGTTCTGAGGTGAGAGGAAGGGAAGAATAGAATAGATGGTGTATAGGGCATTTTTGGGCATTAGAATTTTTCAGCATGATCTTGCAATAAAAGATACGATACAGGCCACTTTAAATTTTGTCAAAACCTACACAAGTATATCATACAAAACGTTAACTATAATGTAAACTATTGACCATGGTTAGTAGCAATGCTTCAATATTTTTACATCAATTGTAACAGAGGTACCATCCACATATAAAATGTTATTAAAAACGGAGAGTGGAAAAGGAGTAGGGCATTGCATATATAAGAAACACCTGTACTCTTTCTGTGAATTTTTTGGTTCCTAAAGTTTCTTTGAAGATAAAAAGAAAACAAATAAGACACTGGGGCAATATATGGAAGAAAAGGTCACTGTAAATAGAAGACAACAAATCTTACAGTGAGGAAAGACACAATGCCTAAAAATATATTTTTATTATTAAATAGTTTTAAATTTTTTTTGTATTTCATTGGTTATATTTAAATTTGTTATTTCACATTCTTATTCATTTTATTTACTTATTTAGTTGCCTTCATTTTTGGAGAGGTTTTGGATCACAGAAGTGTCACAGCTATGGTGGGGGAGAATCACTGGTGTGGGGTGTCAGTGATGTGCAGAGGTATGGAAAGTGGCTCATCAGGAGCATGCCTCTAAGACATGTGAATATGTTCCAGTGTTCATGGTATATTGTCTATGTTGGTGGAGATCTACACAACAACCAAAAGAATATTGAATTTCGTTCCTAGAGAGTTCTGTTACATTCTCTAATAAGACAACAAACATCCCTGGAGTGCAAGGGCAATGTCTAGTGAAGGAAGATATACAATTATGCAAGGCCCTTGATATTAATGATTGTACTTAAGAACAATTTCTTGTGAAATTAAAACTTAGCTTAGTATTATAAATTGCCTTTGTTACCTACTGAAAGCCTCATTTTTGCTCAAATGTGGCCTCTTTCTAAGCCAAATTCAGCATATAAACACACTTCCTTCCCCAAGCATAGGACATGTCTCCTGGGAATGAGCCTCCCCAGCAATGAAGGATTATTACCAAGCACCAACCAGCAATGTATTTGGAAAAAGATCTTGGCCAATAGGGGTAGATGGAAAATGCAAATGAGTTTTTATGGCTAAGAGATTTCAAAGTGAATCAGGACATCTTTCCAGAGGTTACACTGATGCAAGTCTCAGTAGCATCTCATTGACTGCCACAGTAAACAATGCCTCTAATAGTGGGGCTCCTGAGGGCTCTAGAAGCATCCATAAATTATAAGCAGGGCAGACATCTCCAAAATTCAGCACCCTGTCAGTGACCCTTACTTTGGAATTTATGCTCCCTAGTGTAACATAGTTATATCCATTTATAAGTTCTCTACACATGGCTTTTCTGTCCTTTTATTGAACCTATAATTAATACTGTATTTGATAAATATATGTCCCAGAGACTTAAGTCTTTGGTCTGTCCATGTGCAATTGAGCCCGGAATTTCAAAATAGCTGCAACAGCTACTCTCCAGTTCATTGGAGACACCCAGGACAACTAAAATGGAGATTATGATGGGCAATGCCTATCCCAAGAAACAGAGAGGATCTGCAACTGCAAGCAAGATAGCTTCATCTATCTGCCCCATGGGATCCAAGGCCCCTCTCAATTCCAAGCAGAGTGGGCATCATCATCCCCAAATCCTCAAGATTGGGGATTGGACTAAAGTAGATATTTTTATTCCACTATAAACTTTTGTTATTCTAGCAATGAAAGAACTCTTATCATTGATAAAAATACAGTGAGCACCAGAAGTTGTGAGATGGAGAGGGAAGAATAAGTGTAATATGGGGGCATTTTTAGGACATTTGATTTATCCTGCATTACATTGCAATGAAAGACACAGACCATTGCATATTTTGTCATAGCCTACAAAACTGTGTGGGATAGAGTGTAACCTATAAGGTAAACTGTAGACAACGATTATTAGCAATGGGTCAATATGTGTTTATCAATTGTGACAAATGTACCACACTAATGAAGGATCTTGTTAATTTGGGAAAGTGTGGGAGGGGGAGGAAATGAGGCACATGAGAACCCCTTATTTTTAAGTAATATTTATGTAATCTAGAACTTCTTTAAAATAAAAATAATTTATTAAAAATAAAAATTAAATATATAGTTTTGCTCTCACCTTCTTCATCAAGAAATTAATTCAGCTAATGGGGATAGAAGTAAAAGTCTTGGGTCTTAAAGGGTCTCTATAAAATTTTACTGAATTTGTGTTTATAGTTGGATATGGTGGATAGTTTGCAAAAATGAGCACAGTTTTGAAACTTTCTCTGAATCCAATAAATTTTCATGGGTCTGTGTAGCTCTTCCTATCAAGAAGTTAATATTTTAATGGACTTTGAATTTGGAGCCTGATTTCAGTGTCTTATTTATTTTGACCAAGAAAATTTATTGGAAGTGACAGCTTGCCTCAAGAGGTCTTGGAGGTTTTCTGCTGCTGTTGTTTCTGCTGCTGTTTCTGGATCCCTGACTCTGCCATTTCAACAGCTCCAGATTACCTGGTGTAAAATGATGGTAAAAATGCAGCAGATACTGAGCAGTTGTCTCAGTAAAGACCATCCTAACCCAGCCTCTATCTAGAAAGGCCACAAGTATGAAAGCAGGTCCAGCCAGAATCATCAGCACCTTACCTGTTGATACAGTTGAATACAGCCCGTTCAAAGCTTTGCCAAGAACAACACAAAAACAACATATACATGGCTGCAGTAATACAGCCTTGTCTTAATCCATTTATTTTGGGATTGCCTGGTATGCAGAAATACCTAACAGATATCAATGTGAACAAGTAATCAGGTGCTACTTATTTTTAGAATTCCTTCAGATATTTGAAGACAGCATTCATGATCACACTATTATTCTAGTTGATTTCAGATATGTGTTTTAAAAGTGACTAATTTTGAGACTTCATTCTGGATAAGCAGTGGATGTTGAATGGACATGCATGTTTGTTCAGGAATAACTTGTGTGCTGACTCAGAATACTTCTTTTCCAGAGGAATCATTGCGCTAGATTTCAATCACTTGTATAAGTCATCCTTTAATCATGAGTCTGAATGGAGGTTTAAAAATTAAAACTATAAAAATTGGAAGATAAAATCAACACATAGATAGGGCACTAATGAAACCTCCAATATTTATGATGGAATTTAGAGAAAGAGTATATATTTTGTTTTGACGAATGGAAAGAAGCATTTATTTTCCTTTAAAATAATACAGAACATGTAACCTGGTACTGCACCCCAAAACAAAAAACACATCTTGCAAATGGAAACCAAGATTTCTTACCTAACATGTAGGAATAAATCATGTAAAACAATTCTTTTCCTTAGTAATAGAATGCAAGATTTAAAAAGTTTGATGCAACATATTAAGGCCATATATGATTCTAAGGTAGATTCCAGAAATTTCAAAGAATCATAATTTTACATAGAATCATAATTTCTGAGGGTTTGAGACCTGCAATCACATCACGTCATCAAATCCTGGACCAATATGTGTTATGCCTTTCCACTAAAGAAACTTGCAGAGCCCCCTTTATGTCTTTATTCCTCAAATTGTAGATAAAGGCTTTCAACATGGAAGTTAACACGACATACATCACCTAGGGTGGTGCACTTGCATGTGCATTATGCATAGCAAAAGAACTAATGTACATTCCTAAAGTTGCACTGTAAAATAAGGAGACAACTGTGAGGTCAAATGCACAGGTTTAAAATGCTTTATATTTCCCCAGAACTGATGAAGTTACATGTTTGGAGGAAACAATTTTAGAAGAGGAGAAAATGACTCAAAAGAATGGTCCTCCATCCAGCAGCCCAGCTGTAAAATACATCAGTATGTCATTAATAAAGAAATCAGAACAAGAAGGTAGGACAATCTGATTATATTCACAGAAAAAGTGGAGGGATTTCCAGGTGTGTACAAAGTGACAGTTGCAACACTAGTGAGCATTGTACCAAAGTATACAGGATACTATTAAACCAGGACCCTAGTATCAGTAAGACACAAAGCCAGAGGATCATGATGACTGTGTATTCAGGGGGTGATGGATGGCCACAAGGTGGTGCGAGGCCATCACAGCCAAGAGGAAGTCCTCCAACACTACAAAGAAAGAAAATACATATCTGAGTGAGACAACATCTATAGGTTATGACTCTGATCTGTGTCTGGATGCTCGCCAGCATCTTTGGTACAGTGTTGGAGATGAAACAAATGTCTATGAATGACAGCATGGAAAAGAAGAAGTACATGGACATGTGTAGGTGGGAGTCAGTGATGGTGGCCAGAATGATGAGCAGGTTCCCAAAGACGGGGACCAGGTACATGGACAGGAAGAGCCCAGAGAGTAGGGACTGTAACTCTGGTTCCTCTGAATATCCCAAAATAAGAAATTCCAGAATTTGCATTTAATTTCCTGATTCAATGTGATGATGTGATCATCCAGAAATAAAGAATAAGACTAATAATAAAACAGACATTACTGATCTATCTATAAGTTTCCCTTTTCCAGATGGGAAGTTCATTTCTCAAATTTATTTATGAATCTGGACCCCTTTATGTGATCCTTTGAACAATCTCCAATTAGGATTCCTGTCCCACTTTCAGATAATTGCCAAAACAATTATGGGTTCTTTGGAACCTACGAGAAATTCATTCATTCAGTGGAAGAATGTGTATTGAGTTATGACTTGTGTCAGTCACTGTCTAGCAAAGACTGTATGGTGTGAAAACAAAAATGTCTACATTCTGTGGAGAAATAATGTAAATAATAAACACATAATCATAATATTCCATATTACTATAAGTGCAGCAAGAAAAAGAGAACAAGTAAAAGAAGACAATAGAAAATGAAGAAGTCATGCTATTTAGCCCACTGGTTTCAGGCAAGAACGTCATACAAGTTCATATTTGAACAGTGATCTCATATATGAGATAGCATGAGCCACTGGGATATCCAGGGAAGTGTGTGCTCTTCAGAGGGAATGTTGAGGGCAAAGACCCTAAGGAAAGTCAGTGTTTAGGACGTCCAAGGTCAACAAGGAAGCCAGCGTGGCACTGGAATGTGTAAGGGAGAGAGTGATCACAGATGAAGAGTGAGTGAATGAAAGAGCCAGGTGGCCTCAATGCTGAAACCTCAAGACACAGCGTGTTCCTACTCCACATGTTGTATCTTTTGGATTTTATTAATTTTGGTGCAAACATATACCCTGAAATTAAATGAAATCACTTCTACTAACATTGTTAAGTTTGCATCCAAACTCTGTATTATATGAGACAAAAATTGGAAATTGTGAGCTCAGATACCCATACTTTGTGGATAGCCACCTCACAAAACACACAAACACACAGCACTCCTGAGTTTCCTGGGTCTTGTTAATGACATCCTCTAGTCACTCCCAACCACAGTGATTATGTCTGGAGGGAATACAATGCAAGTTGAACAATATGAAGTTGTCTTTTCCCAAAACACTTAGAAATGGAAACATTAAATTGAATCTTACAAACCCCTTGGACATGTAAACCAAAAGCTCCATGTTCATGTGGTTATTTTCTTCCCGGTGTTTAAAGAAACAAAAATATTCACAGAAAGCAAAGAGGGAGGATGATGCAATCGATCTGAGGAAAAATATAAGATAAAGCTCAAGTCTTCCCTAAGGGACTGTTCTGAAGAAAACTTACCTGGGTTCTAGTGGCATTCCAAATCATTTATACCTCTCAATGTCCATAAAAACTAATAAAAGACCAAACCTATTTATCCAGACAAAAGTGATAATATCTTCACCAAACACAGTGACCACCCCAAGAGTGAAATGAGCAAAAAGAATTAAAGAATATTTCACAAAAGAAAATTATAATAAGTACAACAAACTTTGGAAATTTTTATGTGTACTAGTAGAAAATATTTAAAGGATATTAAAAGCAAAATTTTAGAATCAGATAAACAATTTTGTGTCTTGAATATACCACATGTTTGTTTGAAAAGAGGCAAATCATTCTAAATCTTAATACCTTCCAGTATTGTCCCGGTTTGTGTCTTTTGTGGACTCCAGAAAATTATGTTCTTCAGGTAACCCATTCTTGTGTGTGTAAGCCTATTTGTATGTAGGAAATTTTGTTTAGATTCAGTTAAGGGACCTTTTGATTAGATCATTTTGATTAGGTTGCTTCAGTTAAGTACTTTTGATTAGATTGTGGTAGCCATGGTTGGTCCTAATCCTTTCCCTGGGATCTTTTATAAACTGAGGACTGAGCACAGAAACACACAGAGAAAGAGAGTTGACATTTTTATGTTGCCATGTCAGAGAGGATTCCAGGATTGTGTACAGCTATAGAAAATGAGAAAACATGAGAGGCTGAGAGAGAGGCATGGAATCAGTGGATCAACTGAGAGATGAAGAGACTGAGGAGAGAAGAGCAATATGCCTAATCACCCACAGGTAAGCTCAGAGAGAAAGTGAACATGGAGTAGAAGACAGAGACCAGTGAACATTTTACTTTGCCACCAAGATAATCAGCAGCCAACCTTTGTGAAGCAGCACGTCTGATGATGCCTTGATTTGGACATTTTCTCAGTCTCAAACCTATAATATTTTACCCTAAGAAGTTCCCAATATAGAAGCCAACCTATTTCTGGTATTTTGCACTGGTGGCCTCTCCAATGTGTGTGAGTGTATGTGTATGTGCACTGTAGGTTCAAGGTTAAGAGTATTTGTAACTCTGAGAAATCATAAAAATCTTGAAAACCTCTAAACTAAAGGGAAGAATATTTTGAAAAGGCCAGAGTCTGTTAATGGGGGAAATGCCCTAAGAATGGAAAGCCAGATGGAAGGGCGAGGTTGGAGTGAGAACAGGCAACCAGGATGGGAGCCAAGGCTCTTTCACACCAAGGACCACAGATGGAGCAGGTGTTCTTGCTGCAACTGCATTATTTTGGTCTCTGCTTCACATGCTGATCTGCTTGTTATCCTTGTTCCTGACTGATAATTATCAGAACACACCATTTTTATGGACCTAAATAGACTTTCAGTTTTGAGCTCTTGATTTGAAAAATCCAATGGACACACTCCAGTTCTGTTTCTGTTCCTTAACCAACAAGCAAAGGCCTTCACAGACCTTGGCAAAGCATGACAATCTGTGCTCTTACACTGGTTTATATTTGTCCATATGATGTACCCCTGAGGACTTCATTGTGTTTCCAAAATTAAAATTTACTCTCTGTTCCCTAGTAAGATTTGTTCTGTGTTTCCAGGAAGGTGTGTGAAGAAAAAATTGAAGAAAATGTGAATTTGTGAAATAAAAAAGATGCAAGGAGAATGAAACCAGGTTGCATATAGTTGTTGCAAAATTGTATTATGTGGAATATATGAATCTACATTCTGAAAGACAAATGGAAATAACAATATTTAATATAGTCAATGTAGATTAATAATTAAATATAAAAGTACTTGTAAATAAAAGAATAAGCAAATACCTTTTTAAAAAATGCCTGGAGGAAGCAATAACAAAATTTATAGTTTCATGCCACATAAAGCTATTTGAACTAATACATGTTTCTGAATAGGATGATGGTGAAATATATTTTATTCATAAAAAATTCTTTCCAAATAATGTCAGATTGTGATGGAAACTTTAGTTATAAATCTAAGCAAAATAGGGACAGATAAAATAAGGGAAATAGAGATGCAAAAACAAGATCACAATGCATATAAAACATGATTTACTAACTCAAGTGACACATAACATTGAGATTGAAATACAAAGGGCACATGTAACACTAATAGATTGGACCACACGAAGTTTATTACATCTCAAGCATTCCTCCTGAATTGCATTTATATAGAGATAAAAGAAAAAAAATTTGTGAACACAAATATTAGTGAAAACCCTGCAATTCTGTTTGGAAAGAATATAATTTAAAAATAAGAATAAAAACTCTCCAATTTTGGGATATTATAATTGTCCTGAATGACATTAAAATGATGGTTACAGGCCATAATATATTTTGTCATAACTTAAAAAATTGTGAGAGACAGAGTGCAAACTATAATCAACACTTAGTGGCAATGAACCAAAATGTGTTCATCAATTGTAACAAATGTACCACACTAATGAAAGATGTTGTTAATATGTGAAAGTGTGGGAGAGGGAAGGAGTGGGGCATATGGAGATCCCCTTTATTTCTTATGTAATCTAAAATATTTTAAAAAAAATAAAAAAATTAACAGAAAAATACTCAGACCTAACTGAATAAAAGCAAAAACATGTACAATTTGAAATGGAGAATATTAATGGCTCATAAACCCAACATATATTTAACCTTGCCAACAAAAGAATATTTGTCAAGCAAAGATTTCAGTATACTGTTTTCCTCTAATTAAAAAATTGTTTCTCATGTGGATAACCAATTTGAAAATGTATCTTTCATGTACTGATATTTCAATATACTATCTCCCTGCAATGGCCGGAAATTTCCCATTAATACACAAGCTTGCTCAAATGTACCTTGTCTCAAAAGTAAAAAAGAAATGCCCCCTCCTCACTGCACATACGTGCACTGCTAGTACCTCAATTTCCCAACTCTTAATTGCATAGCTCCTTGGGCAGATGTCCTGCTTTTCCTAGATTAACTTTATCACGCACATTCCTTATTCTAATTGAGCTTCCATTCCCATTATTTAGTTACTAACCAGGAAGCTTACATTGTTGAATTAATGGAATTTTCCTTTTTAAAAATATAATAAATACAAAATATATTAATTAATTAAGCAAGCAGCAAACAAGGAAGGAGTTTTCTCGGTCCTAGACTAGACTGAATTAGCACCCGTGACCTCAGATTAAAGCTTATTTTCCATCAGAATATACCATGCAGAACTGTGTGGGACAAAGTGTGGTCTATGATGTGAACTGTGGACTATGCTTGGTGGCAAGGCCCTAGGATGTGTATATCCATTGTGGGTGTTGTGCCACATGGATGAGGAATGGTGGTGTGGGATGTTGTTGGAGGTGTGGGAGGTGTGGAACATGGGAATCCCTGTAATTTCTGAGTAATATTTAGGTAATCTAAGCACCTTTAAAATATATATATATATATATAACATTTATAAATAACATTTATGTAAACAAATGCACATATATGCATATGTATTTGCATATCATTTTACAAATATTGGTATGTATTGTGAAAAATTTGATTTTTACCCACAATTAAAATAAAATTAAAAAAAATAAAAATAAAAAATTAAAAAAAGCTCTCAGCTTCCATTCAAACTGAAGTGTGTAATTGGCTTTCCTGCTGACATGATGGTTTCTCAGAAAAAAGTTCTCAAGGTGAATGTCTAAATTCTTTCTTGAGTCTTTGATGATGGAGAGGGAAGCTTTGTCATGGACAAGACAGCAAGAAGGAGTCAGGCATCAGTTCCCCAGCAAAAGCTAGGACTCCAAAGAAACCACCATGCCCTACCTAGCCCATGGTTGCACAAGCTGAGGCACAGCCACAGAGGAGTTATGTACAGCTTCCTTATAGTTGTTCCTTATACATGTTTGCCTCTTCTTACTCTTACTGCTTATGCATCATATCCCTTTGGGAAACTAATCTGAACAGAAAAAAAATTCCTGCTGATTTTCTGTTCCCAAGAGACCAGGATTTATAAAAAAA
>JAQZBX010087899.1:0-12806 GCA_029593785.1 Cabassous unicinctus | reverse complement strand
TCACCAGGATTCGATCCTGGAGACCTCCGATGTAGGAGAGAGGTGTTCTAGCCATCTGCCCCACCTCAGCTCCTGGTTTTCAGAGCTTTCGGAGCATCTCGTCTTGTCTCTCTCCTTTTACGTCATCATCTTGCTGCATGGCTCCCGGGGCCTGGCGGCTCACCCGCACACATGCGCCTTCTATATATATTTTTTTATTTTACCAGGAGGTCCCGGGGATCGAACCCAGGTCCCTCCATATGGCAGACCAACCATTTGAGCCACATCCGCCCCCGACAGGTGAGTTTTAATTCTATTCTCGACCTTGTCCTCAAAGGAAAGTTCAGTGTTGTTTTGTTTTTAAATATGGAAGACTTGAGCATGTTTATATATAGAGGGAGAAGATCAAGTGGAGAAGGAAAGAACCAGGTCGTGAAGAGAAAGTAGGTTCCAGGAAGTTACCCCCGTTTGGGAGAGCTAACTGGTGCACTCACCTCACCAAGGGAGTTATGGGCTTTGAATTTTTCAAGCAGGTGTATTGCTTGATGAGGGAGCTTCCTTCTAGCTTATAAAGCCCTCTCTCCCAGCTTGCCAGTCCCCATTTGGCCGCTCTTCTTTCCGACCGATCTGGAATTCATGTTAATCTCACGGACATTCTACTTCTCTATACATCCCAACCTGGATCAATGCTACGAGTCGCCTTAGCATAACTGTGCCAACATTCTACAACATAGTTTCTAACCAAGCCAGGACCCTCAGCCTTTCCTTCTGCTTGACTTGGTGTAGGCGCCCCTCACTTGCCCCTCAGTGTTGATTCCAAACCTTGCAGCCCCTGATCCCTGATCTCAGCCAATGTGACTGTCTCTTCCGGGTGGATGAGTCCATGGTTGAGATTCAGGAGGGTGTGAAACTGAATTTATATGTAAAATTTGGGGTAGTGTGCATTTTTGAGAGGTAAAATCTTCATCGCTTTCGCCAGATTCTCAACACCCCCAAATGGTTAACACAAAACAAAACAACACAACAGAAACAACCCTCTGCTCTAGCAAATTGAGTGTGCCAGGTATAATCTCCCTGAACTCTTTGACATTCTACCTAAACATTTATTTATACCCATAGCCATCCTCATCTCCTATTCTCTACTTTTGGAAGATGTGGTGGTGGGGGGGCTCTCTTCCTGTTTATTCAAGACCACACCCCTTCACATTACCTCTTAACTCCAGCCTTGCAGCTAGATGCTATTTTCTCTTCGTTTCCCCAGCTCCCCCCTCCACTGCTCCTTCCTTTTAAACTGCTCTCTCATTCCTAAACACACGTTACACTACCACTTCTAACCTCCTGGCAGCCTTCTCTCTTTCTCTGTGTCTGTCTTCAACTCACTGCCAAGCTGGCCTCTCTGTGCTCTTCTAATGCCGTACATCTCTGCCATATGTGTGCTTTCCACACTGCAGTATAACATCTATTTCTGTGTATCTGTCTTCCCCACTAGACTGTGGAGTTAAGGATTGCATCTTATTATTTTTATATTCCCAAAGCCGTGTCTTGTGCATTGTGGAAACGAGAAATATTTGTTAATAGGAACTGATCAATTTACTTGTTCTTCTCTGGACCCCTTTCTTTTCCATTATGTTTTTGCCTTGACATGTAGAAATGAGAACAGTAAACAGTTTTCTAGGTACACCCGCCCTAGTTTTGGCCATGTGTAGCACTATGTTGTTTTTGGCATTTCTTTTCTTTCTTGTATTATCCAACATTATACTGTTGTTGGTTTTTTCTTTTTTGGTGATTGTTTCACAGAGTTGGCCAAGGACTCCAGAGCCCTTTTCTGCATTAAAACTGAGAACTCAAAGTTCATACCCTCCTAAGTACAATTAGTATTGTTAATGCCTAAATTGATTTCATTACTGCCCACACCGATGCTCAATTCCTTGCTAGGCAGTATAAACACAGCTCATTTAGGAATAGTTACCTATGAAAAAAAAAAAAAAAAGAACACCTTTTATTCTCTTTAGAATGCTACCTTTATAAATGATCTGATTGCCATGTGTAAGAGCCCAGCAACACTAAGGTAGCATACTTGGCTACTAATTATAAATATCTGTTTATTTAAGAACCACCTCTACCGGACAACACTTTAAAAAATCTGTTTCTAATTGCTCCAACTGATTACAGGCTTTTTGTTTTGTTTTGCTTTGCTTTTTAGCTTTGCCTCCCTAGAATATATTCTCCCTTCTTTTGGTAACATTACCTCCTGTTTCCTTGAGGGTACCTGGCACACAGAGACTAGAAATCTGCAGAAAAACTCGTGGCCCAGAGTTGCCTTGGCTCAGTTATCATGGCTACTAGGAGTTACTAACACAGTCCCATTTGGGGCTTGAAGAAGTGAGGGTGAATCCGGTTTACACCTTGCCTGGTGGATTCTTCCAGAACACAGAGCTCAGGAAATAAATATGAGAATCTCCTGTTCCCCCTCCTGTTTCCATTCAGTTTTGTGATTTGGGGGTTTGTCGCCCCAACTTTGGCTAACCTCTCTCCAGGGCCTCTTCAGTCATTGGGCACCTCCTACCCAAAATATATGATTCATTGGCACAGTCAGGCAAGCTTCCTTGCTATTGATTGGGTTGGAACTGGCAATTCATGTTTTTTATTTCCCCTTTCTTTCTTTCTTCTTGTCTTGTTTGTAGATGGAAAGGCTAAATAAATCCTTTTGAATTGTATTGTGATTTATAAATTGCAGTAGAATGTGGTGAGTTAACTGTGACAGCCTCATTTCTCATCTACCTTGTTGGTGCTAAATTTACTTCCTAATGTCAGAGGACTTGACAGAAGTAAATACGTAGGGATGAAAGGACTTTTTGGTAACAGTGCCGTCTTACTGGGCAGATTCTACCCTGGCCCTCCACCAACTCACCCCCATCCCCACACACAAAGATTTGTAACCATGAGAACTGGACTCAAAGATACGTAATGTAAACGGGCTTCACAATGGCTAGATTCTAATGTTAGAAAATCAGAGGTGAACTGACTGGTAGGTTGATGATAACCCATTTTGGTAAACAGAACACTGGTATTCTCGATAGAAAATTGGTGGGAATCAAAGGTGAGATGGGGGCTGTAGCAAGCACAGATTTTTTTTTTCCTTTGTAGCACATATTACCCTCGTTTCTAATGATAGGCTTTCAATTTTCTTTTGGGGCACTACCTTTCCGAGTTCTCCATCTCTGTGTTTTAGGAAGGGTTCAACCCACCCTAGGGCTCAATGGGTGGGCATATGACTCACCATATCAATGATCCTGGGATGAACAAGTGACCAAAGCTGGTCCTCAGAGCCAATTAGTCTTTGAACTTGGGCTGAAACTATTGGTAAAGAGAAACTTTCTTTTCATGGAGTTGCTCAGTTGGTAGGATATTACTTTAGAGGTGCCACGTCTTCATGTGGGAGGCCCACCTCAGGTTGAAGTCCACACAAAGGAAAGCAGGGCTGTGGGATAAAGACTGAATCCTGATAACGTAATTTGGGCATCTGGATCCAGTTATACCTGAAGCCAGGACTCTCCTCTGGATTTTTCACTATGTACATCAATAAATTATCATTTCTTACTTAGGCCCGTTTGAGCTAGGCTTCTATCACTTGAGTCTTGATAAATGTAATTTTCTGAGACCATAAGAAATGAGTGGGTGTGTCTATAAAAGTTGTCTGTCTAGCTGGGCCTAGTCTCCAGGGTCTACAATCATAACCATCATTTATTGCTGGATATTTTGCTAATTGCTCAAATACGTCACCTCATGTAATCCCCATGAGTGTGACTGCCCCCATTTTAAAGAAAATTAGGATTGCGATAGGTTAAGAAAGTTTTTCAAGTTTACACAGCTAATGGCAGGGCAGGCTCCGATTCCGGGATCCTAGGATGGTATAATTCTCTGTTAGCCACGGCCTCATAATGTTCTCTGTCTAGTTGAAGCAGGCCCAGAACCATGGAGGCAGGAACATATCCATCCATATGCAGTGCTGTTCTAGGGAAACTCTAGTGCCACTGCATCTCCATTCCATGCCACGGTCTCAGACACGGCACTTTGCACCACGATGCTCTGGACGGGGTCGTAGAAAGAAGCGCCACCTCTGCTGCTGTTGAAGCCACCTCAATGCCATGCCCACCCAAAGATGATTTGGGAAATGCCGTGTCTTCCCTTTTTTTCCCTGGGGAATCCAAATCCTATGTGGGTGCATCTGATTGGTGGAGTCAAGGGAGGCTGGGGAAATGAGATTTGTCTTCTATCCTTTGAACCAAGGAGCTCATTGGTTACAGCCTGACAACAAGCTGACATCTTCCATTGTAGAATTCTTGGTTCATTTTTGGACCAAAACCAAATTTGTTTCTCATACTTTGGAGTGCATTAGAATTACCTGGGGAGCTTGCCTGGGCCAAACCCTAAGCCTATAAAATCTCTGGTAAATAGGTAAGGGCAACTGTATAATTAATAAGCTCCTGGGGGACTCTGATGAATAACAAAATTTGATAAACAATGACTTGAAGGTTCTTGTTGAATAAATTGGTCTGTATCATTTTTTGTTCAACTACCATCTCACCTAAGTTTAGGTCTTACTTGGTTCTAGTAAATGTAGAACTAAAGGTGAAGCCCCCTTTGGTGTTGCTATGTGCTCACTGGAAAGACTACAAACTATGATTCTGAAGCTCTTTATGATGAACTGATAGAAGGAAATACTCTGAATCCATCTTTACATATCATGTTCCTCAAGGCAACAGAGTATAATGGATCAACTAACATCTTACAAATTGATAGGCTGTGAGTTTTAATCTTGTCTTTTGGATAAACTGCAGTTTGGCCAATGTTTTTAACTCTGAGAAATTAAGTTTTCAAGGATGACAGTTTTATTAGTCAATACATAAAGTAGCTGGGAAAAAGGAACAAATTTAAAAGATCATAAAATATTCTGTTAAAAGACTTAAGAATGGCCACAATTTCTAGACTTATTTCTTGGCTAATGTCAAAATAACTATGTCTGTACCTGCTGTGAAAAGCAGCAACCTTAGGTTAATAAATTGCTTTCTTAGGTGAATAAAATGTGTTACTTTCAGCTATTTTCTAAAAAGATAAAAATCATCCAAAGTTATATACATAGGCTACTCCATTTCTTCTTTTGTACCCAGCCATAAAAGAAGCAAGTTCATTCTCATCTGAGAGTACTGATTGTATGGTATTATTTAATAAAGAGGACTAAATACCTTGTCACATAGCTGGATCAGCCAACATTACCCCATCCTAAGGAAACCAAATGGAAATTCTATGAAAGAGCCAGACAATGGAGAAGTGGTAATTAGAGAATTCTGAAAATGAGCTTTGAAAATGCTTGCTTCCAGTGTTCTAGAATAGGTCATTGGTAATTTCCCAGCTCTCAAACAACCATGCACCTTTCTTACTTTTTCTCATTCTTTTTATCCCCTGCTACATTTGTTAGCAAATTCAGAAATTGATCTCTACAGTAAACTTGCTTTTGAAGTTCTTTAGTTAAAATACCTTAGCTGCCAGAGCACAGTTGCCTAAGACCTCAAAGTACTTTAACACTGAAAAGAGTTACAGAGACCACCCTTGGGAATTTTTCTCCAGTATGTCATGCTTCCCCTTTTGCACCCTCTCGTTTCAATGTTCTGCCTTTCCAGGGTGCCGCAGTGATCTTATGAGGCCCCAGGTAGCACAGGGCACAAAGACGTTACACTGTAACGATTCCTCCTAGGGTTTTTATATTTTAAAGTGTGCTTAACAGAAGGCAAAGGCTAAGGAAAATAAAATTATCACTGACAGGAGCATCTTGGGCACTGCAGCAGATGGGTGGTAGAGATGCTTGCAGAATGAAGCCTTTAGGCATCTGTTCACTCAACAGAGGTAACAATCCACTCTTCAGAAGGCAAGTGTTGTTGGCCCTTGTAATTGCAGTTAAGCAATGCAAAACGATTATGGTATTTAGGAGCTTATAACTTGAGAGTGGAACATTTAACAAGGGAGAGGGGCTTATAGGAACATCTGTAAGTACAGTGGTTCTCAAACTTGAGTTTACAAAATATGACCTGGGATAATTTAAAAGTGGAGATTCCCTGACTCTACCCCAAAAGGTTCTCTCATTCAAGAGGGGTAGGGCCTGGGAATCTGTACTTAAGCAAGCTCCCCCAGGTGATTCTGAGGCAGGTGGTTCAAGGATTACATGTTAAGAAACAGATTCTTGAGTCCCTAAATTAAGAGATTCTGCTAATGTTAATACATCTGTCCTGGAACTTGAAAGATTAATTATGAACAACCTCTGGGAAAAAAACAACAGCTGTTCTTAAATATAGGCAGAAGTTCAAATTACCCATATTGTGACAACTGATGACAGTTATTAGTGGAGTTACATACCGGTTTTCAGAGTGAGGGTCTAAGGTGTGAATTCAGACATATTTGGGAAATTCTAGGTCAACAGGGTAGGCTGTTAGTAAGGACTCATCCGGCCAATTCCTACATGATCTTTGATGTGGCTAAGAAGCAGTCTCCTCTGGAAGGCTGCCTTTCACCTTCCAGAACTGAGTCAGATGCCTCTTAAGTGGGCTTCCACACTCTCAGTAGCAGGGACCAAGCCCGAGCCCCCATCTTCACACACTCTAGGGAGCTCCAGCCGTGTAACCACCTGGCAGGTTAGTTACGCAGGACCACTTCCTGCACAGATGGCACAGCAACGTACGTATTTAGCTGAGTTTAGGATTTGCTCTTCTTCCTCATCATGATTCCATCAGCACCATCCTCTCTGGTCTAACTGGATAAGTTTTGTCATGCCCTGGGTAGCCCTTATAACACTGCTTCTGATCAATGAATTCACCTCACAGTGAAGGGAGGAAGGAGATAATACCGGTCACCCAGAAGTGCTGCCGGCAAAGACTGAAGGCTCAATCTGGGCACCAGCAGGAAGACACCTCCTGGGATGCCGAGGCCCAATACCTACTCTGGACCAGCAACCAAAAAATAGAACATTGCTTCTCATTAGCCAGAGGTCCATGAAGTGGGTGTAATGCTTCTATATCATATATTGACCCATTCACGCTTATTTTCCCACCTCCTAACTTTGGAGTCTGTTGGTTCAGATTTCAACATTGATGGGAGAAATGCTACCACAGGGACCACAACAATGGTTTCAGTAAATGGATGGCTGAGACTCGACCGTTTTAGACTCATGTTATTCAATAAATGACTTTTAAAATGGGGGTTTTAGTGCCAGTAGGCTGATTTGTCAAGGGTTTCGAAACAGAGTCGCTGCTCACACTGGAAGTGTGTGAAAGGGTGGGTAATGGATGGAATCCAGCGGATTTCTTGGGGAGGGGGAGGGGTCCCTTGTTATTGATGTCCATTGATAAGAGTTCATCAAAGACTACAGCATCCCTGTACCATATCATTCACAGGCAAGACCAGCAAGAGCTCAGATCTTTCAGGAATGAGTGTTTGGATCACTCACTTCCCTTGATCAAGACCCTAACCAGCTAAGGTCCTGACTGAAGCCAAATGGCGCAGGAAACACTAGCTATTGTCTGCTGACCAGACGCAGATGCAAAGACTAACAGTTTTTCTTCTTTTTTGTGTCATGTAACATTTAGTTAATTTACTTCCGTTTTCTTTCCTCCCTTTCCACTGATAGGGTCTAGTACAGGAGTTCTTAACCATTTTTGTTCCATGGACCCCTTTGCTGGTCAGGTGAAAACCACGGACCCCTTACTAAGTCCACCTATACTGTGTATTATTTAAGAAATATATCACACCTGCACCAACACATCCCCACAAGAATAATGGTTTTTTGAATTTCAATTCAAGCTCACGGACCCCTTAAAAACCGCTGGTCTAGTGGGTGTGTTGGTGGTGGCTAATTGTACTGAAATGTAACTCCATGGGTGCTCAAATATTGAAACAGGATGGTGGCAGAACTAGAGGAAGAATATCCGTCATCACCCAGAGATACCTGACTTGGAATTGGCAGCAGCACCCCCGGAGACTTTAGCTTGTCCGCCTCTGAGGAGCAGATGATTGGGCTTTCAGCAGTAAAGAGAGTTGCCTATTTTAGTAGAGAGGGTTTTATGGTTGGTTTCTCCTACCAAGTATCTGAACTCTTTTTCTATGTCTGGGCATCTACAATTGCATGAGTCTTGGAGGATGCCTCCTGTTACAAAAGCCAAAAGGGGGCAGATTTACCATCTCTCCATGCTCCGGCAGCTAGAGTGCAAATGTTTGAGTTAATCTTGGCGAGGTGGGTGCTCCTGCCTGCGGCCAGGGATCTGGAGCTGGCAACACAGAGCAGCAGAAGCAGTTAAAAATCTTTATAGCAACATCCAGCGCCCGGTGTCAGGGGTAATGGTGCCCATGGTGATGCCCAACGCCCAATGGCCTTGGTGTTAGCAGTGGGGATATTCTTGTATTGGGATCCTGGTACACTTCTAGCTGCTTCCCCTGTCCCTGCCTGTTGTCTGAATTCTTTGATTTTCCTCCTGATTTTCTGCTACTTAATATCCTTCTAACAAACGATTTTTCTGCTTCAGTCATCCAGCATCAGTTTCTATTGTCTACAACTAAGAATCTTGATTGGTCCAATTTTCAATCCTATATCCCAGGAAAGAAATGAAGGCATTTGGAACACAAATTGGAAGGCCTGATTTCCTTTACTTGGTATTTCCAGATTCTTGTCATTCAATGCTTAGCTTTTGTGTTACAAAGTATCTTAGTTTGTACTCCTGATGCTATCTAATAGAAAATTAGGACCTTAAAAAAAAAAGAGGTTATTTTAAAACAAAACAAAAATATAAGACCACAACTTCTCAGATATGGCTGAAACTTTATTTATACATTTAAAAAAATCACATCTCAGGAATTCTTCTTTTCTAAAAACAGTCTTTTAATTAGAAAGTTCAAAATGAAAAGATTGGAAGGGGCAGTGTATAGCTTTTTAATTTTGTACACACCATAGTCACAGTTAAAATAATTTCTTAAGCTGCAAAAAAGTATAACTCCCCTACAGCAGGAAACACATGATCTTTTGTAACCACGGACTTAAATTTCATGCTGGCAACCAAGTCAAAGCAAAACAAAGTATATTATAAAACAGAAAATTGAAGGCCTGTTGATTTTACATGGGTAGTATCTCTTACCATTTCCCTCCATATTAATTTTTCTGTTTAGGCATAACTTAGAGAGAATATTTTTTCCTATCAGCAGCTATCAATACCATGGAAAAAAGTGAAAAGGGAAGTGATAAGGATGGCTTGTAACTAGTTTTAAAAGTATTTCCTGCAATCCTACATTTAAAAAATAATAATAGAAACATTTTCCACTCTAAAGAAATTCTAAAAAGTGTCTTAATACTTCGGGATCAAATAATTTACATAAAAACTGCTAAGCCATTCTGAAGCACAATGGATTCCACATGGTAGCCTCGCCTAGGTACCATGTAAATCTCAGGCCTTATTTCTAAAAAAATCATTAATTCAAAGAACCATCAATTGTTATTTTATGGTCGAATGATTGCTACATCCAAACAAAATTATATACTCTTAATAAAACCATGGCACTTTTTTCAGGGCAGGGTTTAATATAGTATGCTTTGCCCAATACAAAAAAGGATTTAGTTGCTCTAATAAGAGCCTTATTATGGCTGTCACTATCACGTCTCAATGTGTGTAAAAAGAAAAAAACAAAAATCCAAATCCCACCTGCTAAATCCAGTATTTACTTACCTAGAAAGTGGATACAACTTGAAGCATCTCGATCCGAGATGATAATTTAGAGAACTGGACAAAGTCGTACATTTTCAGGTACAATGAGCTTAAACGGCACCTCTAACAGTAGAGAAAGTTAAAGGATCTGCTCTACTTCATCAACTTAGTGTTGCTCTTTTGTTCTTCACTTTTACACTTCAAAAGAGTTCACAATCCTCTAAAAATTGACCACAAAATGTAGGAAATTAAGGAAGGTCTTATTAGATAAGGTCAAGAATCCCAGTTTTCTGACAGATGGAAGAGAGACAATGCAATTGAGTGATTTGCAGCTTTGGAAGAGGAGAGGGATGAAATGAAGAACCACCTTTCCAGGCTGTGCCACAACTGCTTTGTTCTTTTATTTGTCAGTGTTGTTTTACTAGGATTAATCTCTCCACAGAAGGAAAAAACCCCAGGGACTGGCTTTACATTTTGTTAAAAATGTGCTCAGGGTGGCACAAAAGAGCACTGGATCCAAGATGCTAGCAAGATAGCAATGCACAGAGATTAACAGGCTGAAATAAGAGGCTTCTCTCCCTTTTGCTAAGGTCACAGACACTCCAAGGGCAAGTGAAGAAATAATAACTACATAATATAGAAATATCACCTATCCCCCTTATGATGAGGAGAAAGAGAAAAGTTAAAGCACTCAAGATGACATTTTTACTTTAAATAATAACAAATTTCAGAAAAATATGTTAGGAGTTTACTCAAAGATGAGGAACTTGAGACTATTTCTTCCTTTCATTGGGAAAAAAAATTAAAACAGAATTAAATGAAAGCAACAGCTATTTCTGTACACAGAAAACATTACCCATTAGATATGACATCTTTAGTCTGAAGGTAGCTTTGTTCAATTTTGCTTGGACAAGAGGCTTTTTCAATGTACTTAGGAGAATAATTCATCTTTTAAATAGCGACACTCCTTTTTATTGTTTACAGTGATGTTATAGAAAATACCATTGTTCCGCTACTGCGAGAAGAATTTGTACCATAATTTGACTCCACAATTTACTGAATTTTCATAAAGCTTAAATGGACTAGGAATCAGAATCTTTTTCCACTAAAACCTCTTGCTTCTCAAAACTAGAAAACAGAACTAGCAGGACAATTGGGATCCATCTGCAAGGAAATGCAAATTTTTTTTTAACTTCTTACAAGGCAGTACTTAAAGCATTATAAATTTTTAATACTACCATTAGGGTGGTTATAATGACAGATTTTCCACTTAACAGTTTTGTGTTGAAGGGATTATAAACTGGACTTTAAAAAAAAGGCTATTCATGATTGACTTAAAAAAGATCTGTCACAGATAAATTAAATGGGTAAAGTAAGATTTCCCAAAACAAAACTCAAAGACTCCAAAAGCTTTGGTGGGGATCCTAAAGACCCAGTTTAATAGACTATACTGCTATTGCCCAATGGTACGGAGATCAGAAAGTCCACGTCCTGCAGACCCCACACTGACAATGGTGAATGGCAGACAGATGACATTCCCTAGAAATACCTGTTAAAGTTGGAAACATTAAAATATTTTCCCTTAGCACATGAGATAACACAGAGCTCCCTCTGTGTTAAAACAAACCAAGAAACCACACAACAAAAATGCCCTGAGTGTCAAAAGGAAGTAACTGATAACAAAACAAAAGGGACATCCCCTCCTCCCCCCATTTACAAGTAAATGTGTATCCACCAGCTGCTGCAGTTTTGAGGGAAAAAGTGGGTCGTTTCAAATTCATGGATTTACTCTAAGTGTCTGACACACTTATTCCAGGGCAGGCTAGCTGTCCTTGACAGGGAGGCCCAGGCTACTGTGGAGAGCAGGGGAGAGGCCTGGGCAGATCTTAGAGGCGACTTGGGAGATACCACAAAAATGAGGAGAGGAAAAACAAACCAACAAAACAAACAAACAAACAAACAAAACCCAAAATAATTATTTGAAGAAAAGCCCAGCTTCCCCAGAGGCCAAAGGCATATAAAATGCTCCATTTTACATTAGAAACATTGATTTTTATACTCCCACATGACTTTAAAGGACACACAGAACAAGACTGGTTTGTGTGCTTTATAAAAACTAAAGTTATCTCTAATCTTAAGGAGCCCCAAGCAAAGGAATAAAGGCAGACAGGCAGACAGATAAGAGTATTCTTCAACTTTTCTTCATTGCACAGGGAAATCCCCCTGAAGAAAGAAGAAAATTCAATAAGTTGGAAAATATTTCTAACTTTAACTGTATTTTTCCTTAAGACCACATTTGAATATTAATGTGGCTTTCATACAATCATAAAGCTTTTAATTTTAAGAAGAAATTTCAGCTCTTACTATTAATTCCTTAATCACCATTACCAACATTTGTCAGATTGGGCTAAGGATGAGTTGAAATGGTTTGAACCTTAACTTATATAGAACCTTTCAAAGCAATGAACATTTTAAAATCGTGATCTTGTTTAACCGAAAAAGACTACCAGCAAACCTCCTTTCTTCATTTTTAAATAAAGCTTGCATATTTGTCCAAGCTTCAAACGACACTCTCTTTTACCACTTCTTATAAGCGGGAGTTTTTATTTTAGAATTTTTAATAGCAATGCCCTGTAATGTGACTATGAGGACAAGGTTACTTTTCCAGTAAATCACATTTTTTATTCCACAAGGCTGAATTTCCAAAATTACAGTTTATTTATAAAGGTTGATTTGTAGGTTTATAATCTACTTTATTATAAAAGGAATAAGATTTTAGCACACAATTATTTATACATAGGATTATAGAGCATTTAGAAAAATCCAAATTGATCAGTATGAAAATAAACTTCACTGAAGTATACTTACTTATAAAAACATACTGCCTTTGCCATGTGAAAATTTGGTGTTTAGTTCTCTAGATTTCTTTATGAGAGCTTTTTTCTGAGCATCATCAAACCGATTAACTTTGAGGTCCTTATCACGGTCGAATGGTATTCTCTCTTGGGGCTTATTTTTATCTTCAGCAGCCTTATTCTTTAATTTTTTATGATGTATGTCCATAAGAGATTCTGATCTTTTTGAGTC
>JAQZBX010087898.1:0-12807 GCA_029593785.1 Cabassous unicinctus | reverse complement strand
TTTAACACACCATTATCACCATTAGACAGAACATCTCAACAGAGAATCAATAAAACAACAAAACGTTGAATAATACATTAGAGGATCTGGAACTGATAGACATACACAGACCACTACAATGAAATACATCAGGATATACATTCTTCTCAAGAGCACATGGATCATACTCCAAGATAAACCACATGCTAGGCCACAGAAAAATTCTCAAAGAATTCAGAAAGATTGAGATTTTACAAAGTAATTTTTCTGATCACAATGGAATGAAGCTGGAAATCAGTAAGGGGTAGAGAACCTGTTCAGGCACAAAGATATGGAAGTTAAACAACACACTCTTAGACAAATAGTGTGTCAAGGAGGAAATCACAAAAGAAATCAGTAACTACCTTGAAATGAATGAAAATAACAACACAACATATTGAAACCTATTGGGGGCAGCAAAAGCTGTACTGAGAGGGAAATTCATACCCATAAATGCATATATCAAAATAGAAGAAAGAGTTAAATGGACAACCTAACTGCACACCTAGAGGAATTAGAAAAAGAACAAAAAACTAACCCCAAAGGATGTAGAAAGAAGAAAATAACACAGATTAGAGCAGAACTAAAAGAAATAGAAAATAAGAAAGCCAAAAAACAAACAAAATCAAAAGAGAAGATCAATAAAATTGAAAAAACCTTAGGTAGACTAATAAAAAAAGAGAGAAGATGCAAATACACAAAATAAGAAATGAGGAAGGGGATATCACCACTGACACCAAAGAAATAAAGAGTACCATAAAATGATACTTTGGAAAATTATATGCCGAGAAGAAAAATAATTTAGAGAAAATGGAAAAATTCCTAGAAACTCACAAGCAGCCTACATTGACAAAAGAAGAAATTGATGAACTCAATAGACCAATCACAGGTAAAGATATAGAATCAGTCATCAAACATCTCCCAACTAAGAAGAGCACAGAACCAGACGGTTTCACAGGTGAATTCTACCAAACATTCTGGAAAGAACTAACACCCATTCTGCTTAAACACTTCCAAAAAATAGAAGTAGAAGGAATATTGCTTAACTCATTCTATGACGGCAACATTACCCTAATACCAAAGACAAAGATGCCACAAGAAAGGAAAATTACAGACCAATCTCTCTAATGAACCTAAAAGCTTAAATCCTCAACAAAATACTTTCTAATCGTATTGAACAACACATCAAAAGAATTATACACCATTACCAAGTGGGTTTCATACTTGATATGCAAGGATTGTACAACATAAGAAAATCAATCAAAGTAATACACCACATAAACAGATCAAAATAAAAAAAATCACATGATCATCTCTATATACACAGAAAAAGCATTGGACACAATACAGCACACTTTCCTGATAAAAGCACTCCAGAAGATAGGAAAAGAAGGGTACTTACTGAATATGATAAAGGAAATAAATGAAAAATCCACAGCTAACATCATATAAAATGGTGAAATCCTAAAAGCTTTCCCTCTAAGATCTGGAAAAAACAAGGAGGCCCACTATCACTTCTCCTCTTTAACATTGCCTTAGAAGTACTTGCTTAAGCACTGAAGTGAAAATAAATAAATAAATAAATAAATAAAGGTATGCAAATTGGAAAGGAAGAATTAAAAATTTCACTATTTCCAGATGACACGATCCTATACCTTGAAACCCCTTAGAAATCTATAACAAAGCTTCTAGAACTTATAAATGATTTCAGTAAAGTTGCAGGCTATAAGAGCAATGCTCAAAAATCAGTATCATTTCTGTACACCAATAACAAGCAATCTGTGGAGGAAATCAAGGGGAAAATACTATTTACAATAGTAACTAAAAGAATCAAATACCTAGGAATAAATTTAATTAAAGATGTAAATGACTAAATGACTTGTACACAGAAAACTACACAACACTGTTAAAGAAAATCAAAGAAGACTCAAGTATAAATAGAAGAATAGTCCTTGTTCATGGATAGGAAGACTAAAATCATTATGATGCCTATCCTACAAAAACTAGTCTACAGATTTAGTGCAATCCCAATAAAAATCAACACAAGAGTTTTTACTGAATTGGAAAAACTAACTACAAAATTTCTTTGGAAGAGTAAGGGGCCCTGAATAGCCAAAGACATATTGAAAAAGAAAATGAAATTGGTGGAATCACACTACATGACTTTAAAATATACTACAAAGCTACAGTGGTCAAAACTGCATGGAAATTGGCACAAAGATATTCATACCGACCAAAGGAACTGAATTGAGAGTTCTGATATAGGTCCTCACATATACACTCATTTGATATTTGACAAGGTCACCAAGCCCACTCAACTGGGTGGGAATGGCCTATTCAACAAATGGTGCTTGGAGAACTGGACATCCATATCCAAAAGAATGAGAGAAGAACACCATCTCACACCTTATACAAAACTTAACTCAAGATGGATCAAAGGTCTAAATATAAAAGCCAAGACCATAAAGACCTTGGAAGATATTTTAAGGAAGCATCTATAGGCCCTTGTAATAAGAAATGGTTTCATGAACTTCACACCCAAACCATGAGCAGAGAACAAAAAAAATTGATAAATTGGAGCTCCTCAAAGTTAAAAAGACTTTTGTACATCAAAGTAGGTTATCAAGAAAGTAAAAAGGCAGCCTACCCAACAGGAGAAAATATTTGGCAATCATGTATCTGATAGGAGCCTAATATCCAGGATATATAAAGAAATCCCACACCTTGAAAATAAAAAGACAAATAACCCATTTAAAAAATGGGCAAGCCTCTTTAAAAGAGATTTCTACAAGGAAGAAATACAAATAGCTAAAAAGCACATGAAAAAGGTGCTCAATATCACTAGCTAATAGGGAAATGCAAATCAAAACTACAATGAGATACAATCTTACACCTACTAGCCTGGTGGCTATTAAAAAAGTAGAGGACTACAAGTGTTGGAGAGATGTGGAGGAGTGGGAAACCTCATCCACTGCTGGTGGGAACGTAGAATGGTCCAGCTATTGTGGAGGACCGTTTGGTGGTTCCTCTAAAACTAACTATAGAATTGCCGTATGATCCTGCAATTCCACTGCTGGGTATGTAACCAGAAGAATTGAAAGTAATGACACTAACAGATATATGCACACCAATATTCATAGTGGCATTATTCACTATTGCCCAAAGTTAGAATCAATCCAAATGCCTATCAACAGATGAATGGATAAACAAAATGTAGTACACACAATGGAATATTCCTCAGCTGTAAGAAAGAATATAGTGCTCACACATGGAATAACATGGATGAATCTTGAGGGCCTTATGTTGAATGAAGCAAGCCATGCATTGAAGGACAAATATTACATGACCTCACTGATATGAATTAAGGATATTGAGCAGAATCTGAAAGCTATTGTCTGGAAGATAAGATTCCAGGAAATAGAAAGGGAGAAGAAGGTTTTGCGCCAATGCCCATAGGGACGTAATCTATGATAATTTGAAAGTGTTTAGTTGCTCACTGAAGGGACATGACAGGAAGGTAGTCATATTATTGGGTTGGGTGGTGCAGGTTTTAAAGGTGAGTAGATTGAAGAGGGTGCATTGGAAGATCCAGGGAACTGGGGGGAGGGTTGGGAGAGGAACCAGGTGAGCACTGGGGATTGGCGGGTATGTTGTTGAAAGTACAAAGTTGGGAATGCCCTTATGGCAATATGACAAGGAAAGGTTACTGGTTTAGGGTGTTGGATTGGGGGAGAAATCAGGACTGGGTACACCTAGAGCAGACTTCTAGGGAGTGTTAGAATAATCATTTTGTCATAATGTGTTGTACCAGTGGGTGGAGACCCACATAATGAGTGGGAAGGAGTTGGCCTCCAATCCTAGGGAAGACCGCTATGTTCACAGAGGAGTGGGAGTCTCTCGAGAGCATGGGCAGTGCCTATTAAGGAAGGACCAACCTGTGTGTCAAGACCTCAGTGTTGTTGCAAGTAACTATGAATCTTGTCATCTAAGGAGTGAAGCTGGGGTATCAACATGGACCCTGAGGGGAGGGGGAGGGAGGAATAGAATAGATGGAACAGAGGGTATTTACTGGACAATGGAAGTGTTCTACATGGTCATACAATAATGCACACAGACCATGTTAAATATCATTAAAATTTATAAAAGTGTACAGTGTAAAATTTAACCCATGTTGTAAACCATTGACCATGGTTAGCAGCTATGTTTCACTATTTGTATAGCAGTTGTAACAAAGGTACATTCCACATATGAAAAGATATTAATAAGGGAAGGAAAAAAGGGGAGGATATTGGGTATATGGGATTCCCCTGCATTCTGTATGTCACTTTACTGTGAACTAAAATTTCTTTTGAAAACAAAATGAGAAAAAGTAAGACATGGGGAAATAAATGGAAGAAAATGTCACTGTACATAGAGGACACCAGATATTACAGTGATGAAAGGCAAAATGTCAAAAAATGTTAAGTATTTTTTATTCTTTCTAAATATTCCAATCTTCTAATTTTAATTTTAGTATTTTTATGTATTTTATTTCTTATATTTAAACGTATCATTATTATTTTATTTCCCTATTAATTGTATTTCACTATTTTATTGGCTTCATTTTTGAAGAAGCTTTGGATCACAGAAGTGTTACAACTGGTGCAGGAGAGGATCATTGGTGTAGGGTGTCAGTTGTAGGGGTATATGGGAAGTTCACCTGGGCAAACATTTATGGTATATAAATATATTCAAATGTTCATGGGGCATTGTCACAGTTGGTGGAGTTTCACACAATACCCGAGAGAATATTGAATTCCCATCCTGGAAACTCTGCCACATTCTCTAAGGAAACAGCAACAGTCCCCCAAGTGCAGGGGCAGTGACTGGTGAAGGAGGATGATCCACTAATGGGCCCTTGATATGGATGTCTATGCTTATGAGCCTTTGATATTGAAATAGAAAATTAGCCTATTGTTGTGGGGTGCCTAAGAGTTGCCTCCTGAGAGCCCCCTTGTTGCTCAAATGTGGCCCCTCTCTAAGCAAAACTCAGCATATAAATGCATTACCTTGCCCCCAGCGTTGGACATGATTTCCGGATAGGTGCTTCCCTGGCACTGAGGTATTACTATCAAGCACCAACTACAAATGCAACTGGAAAAAGACCTTGAATAAAAGGGGGAAAATGTAAAGACAAATGAGTTTATATGGCTAAGAGACATGAAAGTGAGTCAGGAGGTCATCCCAGAGGTAATGTTTATGCATATCTCAGCAGGATCTCATAGAGTGCCAAAGTGGATACTACCCCAAATAGTGAGGCTCCTGAGGTCTCTGGAGACACCCAGGACCTATGGTCAGGGCAGACAGCTTCAGAGTTTGGTGCCTTGCCTGTGGGCCCTACTTTGGATTTTGTGCTCCTGAGAGTGACAGAGTTGGACTCAATTATGGCTTTTCTACACGTGGCTCATCTGTCCCTTCTATTTAAACCTATACTTGGTGCTGGAGTTTGTAGGTGTATGTCCAAGAGACTGGAATCTTTGGGCTTTATATGTTCCAGCTGGGCCTTTAGGCTCAGCGGAGTTGCAACACTTACTCTCCAGTTCATTGGACTCACCCAGGGCGACTAACAAGGAGGTGAGGATTGACAACCACCATACCAGGGAAAAGAGAGAGCATACACCTGCAAGCAAGAAAGTCCCATCCATTGGCTGTATGGGATCAAAGCCCCCTATCAATTAGTGGTGGAGTGGACATCACCATCCCAGAATCCTCAGGACTGGGGAAAGAACTATGGACTAGAGTGGACTTACTGGTATTCTACTATAGATATATTGTGATTCTAGCAATGGAAGTAATCACAACATTGATGCGGTGGCAGTGGCCACTGGAGGCTCTGGGGGCAGCAAGAGGGAAAAACAGTTGTAATATGGGGGCTTTTTTGGGACTTGGGGATTGTCCTGATGAAGAATTCACAACATTGTGATTGTACTAAAAGCAATTGATTATACACTTTAGATAGGTCGTATGGTATGTGAATATATCTCAATAAAAGTTCTTAATGAATAAATAAATAATTGTGCAAGAATAGCCAGAAATAGCAGCTATGTACAGCAGGGGAAACAGCGAGAAATTGAGAGGTGAAGATTTTCTTGTTTTTTTTTTTGTCTGTTTTTTTATTAATGCTATTGAAACAATGAAAATGCTCTAATAATGCTTGAAGTGATGAATCCACAACTATGTGATTATACCACATACCATTGATTATATAGTTTGGATCAATTGTATACTTTATTAATATGTGTCAATAAAATTGATTTGTTAAAATAAAAAAATACTATTTACCCATAGACAAGAAATGAATTTCTGCCACAATATGGATGGATCTTGAAGTCATAATATTTTGTGAAGTACGGCAGCCATTTAAATGCAAATATTGATCATTGATATGAAATTATTAGAATAAGCAATTTCATAGGATCTGAAGCTAGAATACAGTTTCCAAGTGCTGTGGTGGGTATAGGGAATGGGGAATTAATGCTTAATTGATACAGAATTTCCTTTATGTTGGTGGGAAAGTTTTGATTATGGATGGTAGTGATGATAGCACTACACTGTGAATTTAATTAACAAAACTGGATTATGTTCCTCTAGAGAAGGACATCTCACCTCTGTTACACTTGTCCCCCAAAGCCATGAACTCAGTCTCATAATGAGAAGCAATGAGACACACCCAAACTGAGGACAAAATTACTGATCATTAGTACTCATCAATACTGTCCAGGTTATGAAAGAAAATGAAAGGCTGAGAAATAGAGAGTGGAAACTAAAGAGACATGATAATTAAATGCAACATTACATTTTGGACTGGATGATTAAAACACAAAAAGGACATTTTTGGAAAACATTGGTGAAAACTGAATGTCTGTATTTTAGTACATAGTACTATAATGATGTAACAGGGTTGAGTTCTCATTTTTTACAAATATACCATGGTTATATGAGCTGTTAATATTAGAGGACACTGGTGGAAGGGAATATGGGGCTGCTGTATGATCTTTGATATGTGTACTATTTCTTCCATAATCTAATATTATTTCAAAATAGAAAGTTTTTCTTAAAAATAGGGTGAAGTAAACTTATTCCAATATGTTTTTTAAAACAGCATTATATATATATGATTAAAAGGGTAAATTTTAAGTTTTATATGTAACCTGAATAAAATTTTAAAAATCCCATAAGACTTTACAATGCAAAAAGTGAAACCTCAGGTAAACTGTGGACTATAATTAACAGCACAATTATATTAATATTCTTTCACCAATTATAACAAAGGTACTACACTTATGCAAAGTTTTAATAATTGTGGGGATTTAGGACTTTGCATGTCTGCATGATTTTTCTGTAAACTCACAACTTCTCTAATAAAAAATATTGAAGAAAGAATATATCACAGCCAGAAAAAATCTTAATGATGAAGGAAACTCATAAAATATATTCAGAAAACTGTGGAATTTTAACATACACAGAAAACAGTTCTCACTCCCATATCAGCAGCAACCATGTGGATTGGTGGCCCACCTTCCTAGTGTCCTGGAAACAAATGCACTGTTATCTTTAAAAAATGTGGGTATTTGTCTTGATTTGTCTGATGGCTATCTGAGGAATTGACTCTGGTGATTGCCTTCATTAATAATATCCTGAAAATATCTCAAACCTGGAAGCAATTGCCAGTTAGCTTTCTTAAAGAAACATACCTGTCTGTAGCTGCTTAAAACAATTAATGACAGTTGGAGAAAGCAAGAAAGACTTAAAAATCTTATATATAAGAGCATATGGAAGTATATTCTTGGGAAATAAAGTATTTGAAAAGCTTCCTGTCTAACAGGTACTCTAGAAGTCCACATGCAACTTCTGAGATAGTGCATGCTGAGAAAGATCCAGAGAAGATTTTAAGCTTTTATCATTGCCTGATGTTTAGACTCTTCACAATCAGGAAGTGAAGTATATGCATAATTATAAAGAGACTGACAAAGCATTCAAGGAGTGTCTTAACCCACAACCTGGAATGGAACCATGTATTTTTTGCTACAAGCATTTAATCAAATCATTGTCAAATCACTAGCAAACCACAAAGCTAATGAATAAAGATTTCAGGGACCACATACAACTAAGAATACAGTGTTTGTAAAAAAAATTAGGAGGGTCAATAAAAAACAACTACATCCACAAGCAGCAACAGCAAGCCCTGCCGAGAGGAGAGAGTCTGCTTCCAGAGAAACTGCATTATAATATTCAAAATATCCAGTTTTCAATGGAAAATTATGAAATACAGAAAGGCAAAAAATGTTTATCCCATGTACAGGAAAAGTAGAGAAGAGCATAGAAACATGAGGAATCTCACATATTGTTAGAACTTTCTGATGCTAAAACCAATACAGTTACTGATTGTGACATTTTCAGCACTTTGCAGAAGACTCAAAAGGAAAACCAGGGAGATGGATAGGGATAAGCGAGAGGAGATTAGGGAACAAGAGAGAGGCCAAAATGAGGGGGTCTTTCAATGAAAGCAGTACCACAATTTGTAATATTTAAGTGATCCAAGATGTCAGTATATATGTTTTATTAGCAACCATAAAAGAATAATAAAATAATAATAATAATTATAGTAATATCAGGAGACTACTATTTCAGCATTGTTTTTCAATAATAATATAGGGTATAGTTTAAGAAATGGGAAGGAAAAAAATAGAGTAACCTAAGTCCTACCTTGTCTCTGCTCTTTACTATCTGATTTATCTTGGGCAGGATGTTGCTTCTGATTCCTGATGGGTAAAATATATATTAAAATATTAAAACTACCCATCTCAAAAGTTTGTAGTGAATAAACCAATGTCTGCAAATCACTTAGAACACAAAGTGAACATTATATTTTCGCTAATATTGGCATTACTGTAACTATTGCCATTAATATCTGAGATTGTTTACTCACCTACACAGGGGTAAGCAATACCAATCACATAGTTTGTTATAAGGATTAAATGAAATCACATGTGCAGAGAATTTATCTATATGCTGTATATATAACAGGGAATCATTAATGGATATATATTATTAGCTATGGTTAAGTTAATTGTATTCAGACAATAAATGTTATAAATGCTTTACAGTAGAATTTTTATTGTTTCTTTCACTAATATCACCAATAACCAGTTATTCATGAATTGACTATTATAGTCTCCTAGCTAGTTTCTCTGTCAATGGTTGCAACCTACTTTCTGAACTCCAGCTCATGCTTTCTTCAAGACCTTGTAATTTCCCAATAATCCCCTTTCACCAGCTTCCTCTTTATCCTTTCACTCATTTTCTCTATAGCTGCAAGAAATCTCCATTTTCCATATAATACAGGGTAAATTCCTTAGCCTTACATCCATGACCTTTATACAAACCTTCAATCTACTTTTCCCATGTTATCTAAAAATATGTATACTAGCCACTACTTCCAAATTAAGCAGCTAATCATCAGTGAGCACAGATGATCTCCTGTCCTGTATGTTTAATTCATCATATCTATGAGCTTTACAGAATTTCTCCCGGGAGGAAGTTTTAGTGTGCCCTAACTATTCATAGCCTTTATTTCTTTCTCAAAATCACACAGTAATAAATAAATCAATAGAATCCAGATGCTTGTTTCTTACAATGGGAAAGTTTAATAAATTCAAGTTTGCATTAATAAAAATTGTTATTTTTTCAGGTAACATAATTAAGAGTCACATGGAATTCATGGGGAATAGGAACATGACAGAGTTTGTTCTCATCGGGCTTATGGAAAATTCAGACTTGCAAAAAAATCATATTTGTTGTGTTTTTTGTCATCTACATCATCACTGTGGTAGGAAATGTGCTCATTGTAGTCACCATCATTGCGAGTCCATTATTGGGTTCCCCCATGTACTATTTCCTGGCCTATCTCTCTTTCTAGATTCATGCTTCTCCTCTGTCAATAGTTCAAAACTGATCATAGATTCACTCCATGAAAAGAAGTCCATACTATTCAATGGATGTATGACCCAAGTTTTTTGGGAACATTTCTTTGGAGGGTCTGAGATTATCCTGCTTACAGTGATGGCCTATGATCACTGTGTGGCAATTTGTAATCCTTTGCACTATACAACCATCCTGAACTGGTGGGTGTATGGTCTGCTATGGGAGTGGAAGGGGTCGGGGGTTTACTTCTCACAACCATACAGATCCTCTTCATCATCTGATTACCTTTATGTGGCCCTAACATCATAGATCACTTCATGTGTGATCTAAACCTTTTCCTCACTCTTGCCTGCTCTTATACCCACACTCTAGGGCTTTGTGTAGCTGCTAACAGTGTGTTCATTTGCCTGTTAAACTTCCTCCTCTTGCTGGTCTCTTATATGGTCAAACTGTCCTCCCTATGGAACCACAGTTTGGAAAGGAGACCCAAAGCCCTGTCCACCTTTGCCTCCCACATCACAGTGATCATCTTGTTCTTTGTGCCTTTCACATTTGTGTATATGAAACCTGCAACTACTTTACCCATTGATAAAGCAGTTACTGTATTCTACACTAACAAAACTCCCATGTTAAATCCCTTAATTTATACCTTAAGAAATGACAAGATGAAAAATGCTGAAAGGAAACTTTGCAATAAGAAAACTTTTTCAGGTTACAAATTAATATCTTTGGAGCCCTACTACATTTCAACTAAGGAAAGTGTCAAAAGTATATTTGGGATGATCCCAACAAGGATTATTTATTGGAGAAAGGAAAAACTAATTACTACAATTCATGAATTCTGCAATAAAGGAAGCAGAGATGATTGCAAGACATGGCAGGAAAACTAACAGGTCCACTTTTTGTGTATTTGGAAAATTCTGTCCAATTGGTCTTAGCTTTATTGTCTTAATCCATAGACTTTTCCTGTAATAAAAATTAAGAGAACTAATAAAAAGGGGTAGGCATTGCTAATATAACTATTTTAGAAGTGAGGAAATAGAAAGGGGAAGGTAAAAACAAACAAAACCAAAATCACAGGTATATTGAAGAGTCAGGAATGCTGTTTTGACTGATTTCACAACCATCCTCAACTACTCTGAGACCCTGCCAGGCAATGAAAAAACGAAGGTCAAGTAATTATAATAGCAACAATTTATTGGGCCAGAGACTCTGCAGGGCATATCATAAATATTTCATTTTCATAGACATAAATCTAATAATTTTTCTTTAATAAATGCTTATTTTTCTATATCAGAATTCATAGTCACTCATTGCTTGTATCATCATTGTAACTAACTGTAATTCAGAGCTATAAAACAATGACATTTAATCTCTAATGATAGCTAATGAAGGTTATGTTATATTTCCAACTTTCTTTGTGTGATTCAGAACCAGTTTTATTGTTCATTTAATCCATCTTATTATATAAACTAAAAGAAAGAAGAATGACTCAAATAAAGTAATATATGAATGTTAGGCAGATATTTCTACTTGTTAAATATGCAGTCATATGCTATACAACATTTGTCAGCTAGATGCAATTACTTTTGCAAGGTAGTCCAATGGATAATGCACAATAAGTACTGGATGAATGTAAACAAAAGGAATAAATTGAATAAAATATAAAGCAAAAAAATAGTATGAAATCCTGGATCCTATATCTCATTGGGAGATTACAATTTTATTCATTTTTTAAATTACTACCTAAACTCAGAAAAAAGAAAGAAATTGATACAAAGATTACCAGCATATGAACAAATAATTTACCTTGATATACTCCCAACTGTCAGCAAGATTTCATTATCTTATGAATGTGGTTTGGTTATGTTAAGTTTTTCTGTTTGTCAATGTACCTTTTGTTAACATTTAATTATTAAATGCTGTTTTGAAAAGTGTATGGCTGTCTACACATTAGTAAATTTTATCGTGCTTATATCCCATTAATTCCTTCTGCCTTCATTAACTCATTAACCAACAATATTTTTGACCCCAAGTAATGTGACAGTTGCTAGGCTGCAGTGGAGAATAAAAAGAAACCCAGGTTCTGCCTCACTGCAGAGATTCAGGCAGCTTATTATCATTGGGAATCCTGTTGTGTGGGGCAGAAAGTAAAATTAAAACAGCACCGGGGCTATGAAAACACATGGGAGGGATACCCAGCAAAATTCAGGAAAGGATCAGGAAAGGTGTTAAAGACAAAAGACAAAAACCATGAGACTTCAAGAGTGAAAAGCTTTCCACAATGTGAATAGGCATGAGTTTGTGGTGAGATCTTTTCAGGAGATGGAATATATAACAAAGGCCAAGAGGTCAAACTGAGTGTGATATAACTACAAAACAAACAATTCAGTATAATTATGTGTACGAATACATGTATTCTTTCAACAATTATTTATTGAATTCCAATTGTGTGTCATTCACTGTGCTGGGCAATGAAAGGGTAAAATATAAAAAGAAAGTAACAAAGCAGGAACAATATAAACAGGGAATATCAGAAGGAGTCCTATAGTCTTATTAAGGTTTGATGCTAAGGACAATGGGGGAACTGCTAAACTAGTACATAATAGTGAGACTTGAAATTTAGGATAACTTTAACTATTGTGGGGGAACCAGACTGGAATTAGGACAGCAGTTCAGAGGTTATCCTAATGATTTAGGGATAAGCATGAAACCTGAACTCTGTTGGTGCCAGTGGGGATTCAGATTGTGGTAGACACGGTCACCAGGCCTGGGACACTAAGTCCAAGCTGCTTTCATTCTGGGCTGCAACTATGAAAAAGCTCC
>JAQZBX010087897.1:0-12811 GCA_029593785.1 Cabassous unicinctus | reverse complement strand
TTATCATGGGTCCTAAGAAAATGAACAGTGATAGGGCTGAGCAGAAAAGAAAATTACTTCACACCACCATTGAACAACAAAAAAAGAAATAATAGGTAAATATGAGAGCAGTATTCACATTACTGATCTTGCTAGGCAATATGGTATGACTAGAACAAAGATCTCACCATCATTAAGAATAAGGAAGTGATAAAAAAGGCTGATGTTGTGAAAGGAGTTAAAGCAATAACAAAACAGCATTCCCAAACAGTTGAAAAGCTATTATTAATTTGGGTAAATGAGAAGCAGTTAGCAGGTGACAGTGTATTGGAAACCATGACATGTGAAAAGGCAAAAGTGCTGCATGCCGATTTTTTGAAAAACAAACCAGAACTGAGTGATGAGAGTGTTGAAGTTTTTAAGGCCAGCCATAGCTGGTTTGATAATTTTAAAAAGAGGACCAGCATCCATAGGATCATGAGGCATGGAGAGGCAGCGAGTGCTAATAAAAAGGCTGCTGATGAATTCAACAGTGAATTTAAAGACTATGTAGAGACTGAGGGTTTTATTCCCCACCAAGTTTTTAACTGTGATGAGACTGGAGTTATTTGGGGAAAAAATGCTGAGTAGAACCTACATCACAAAAGAGAAGGAGGCATTAGCAGGCCAGAATTTGTGGTCAGAAGCTGTGACTCAGAGTCTTCGAAGGGTTTGAGGCTGACCCCAAGCCTGTAGGTATAGAGGGTACAGTTGTGCAAGATATTGTGTCTTGGGGCCAATCCATGGGTCTGGAGGTCGATGCTGCTGATGTTCAGGAGTTAGTGGAGGAACATCGTGAAGAGCTCAGCACTGAGGAGCTGCAGGAACTACAGAAGGAGCAGCAACAAGAGGTGGCTGAAGAGATTTCTTCAGGTGAGGAGGAGATAAGGGAGGATGTCCCCAGTTCCTTGATAAAGGAAATGTGTGCAAAATGGGCAGAAGTTCAAAACTTTGTGGAGAAGTACCATCTGGATCAAGCTCTGACAAGCAGAAATGTGAATTTATTGAATGACCAATTTCACACTTTTGAGGATTCTGAAAAGAAGACAGAAGCAGTCCTCATTGGATAAGTTTTTAGTGACGGTGACAAAGAGTGTGTCAGAGCCTTTGGTGCAAGTTGAAAAAAGGCGGAAAAGAGAAAGAACACCTCAAGTGCAAGTGCCTGATATTCTATTGGAGGGGACTCTCCTTCCAAGCAACACTCCTCACCACTCTCCTCTCACCATCCCATTAGGCCATGAACTCTTCTCAGTACAGGTCAAGTGAAGTTTTTATTTTATTTAATCTAAGTATTTATTAATTTTTAGGTGTATTTCTCACTCAAAGTAATGATATACAACCTTATCTTTTTACATATTGCCTTAAAAATGTGCATTGTCTTTTGTTTGGAACACATTAAATTTATTTACATTATTCCTTATGGGAAAAATTTGCTTGGTACTCATCATTTTTGGTACTTGTCAAGCCTCCTAGACCCAATTAATGAGTACCGAGGTACTACTGTATTTGCTGTCCTGATTGGTTGGCTTTCTACCTTTACCTTTTAGCTTTCAGGGGAGCAATAGGGAGGCCTTTCTGTTGGAGTTATCAGGGACTTCTTTTGATCCCAGGAGTTTCAAATGGGAACTTGTGACCAGGGTCTTGGTGGCTTTTCAGCTGTAATTGTTATGGCTTTGTTCTCAAGTAGCTGGTTCCCCTCAGGGGATTTCGGCAGGGGTATGTGTGTGTGTCTCATGGCTATGTTCTGACCATGGGGTCCTATCTGTTATGGCTTTATTCTGACCAGCCGCTTTCCCTCATTCCCTATATTAACCTGCCTCACCACTGTTATTTTACTCTCGGGAGTAAACCTCCCTTTCCAGGCACCTACTAAACATTTGTGCTTGCACCCTTATGCTTCTTTTCCAGATTCACATGGCTTCTTTTAACTGTCTTCCTTAATTGGGCTGCCACCTTGGCAACAACCCATGATCCATGAGACTATTGGAAGTATGGTTATGTGCCAGCATTAGGTATCTCTGGTCTCCCCTGTAATATCCTTCCCTTATCTTTAAGATAAGAGCTGCCCTTTTAGGTGGGAAATCCCAGAGTCCATGAACTCCTATAATTGCTTGTCTTATATTTCAGCTGTGGCCTTATGTCACAGTTCCACTGTTTATAGACCCCCTGTTCCACGCTCAGTTTTGCAGAAGAGGTGGCAAAAAGATTGAAGTCTTGTGGGATGGGGTAGATTGTTCCATCTATAACTTTGAATTTTCTCTCCCAACCCTTCCAGTTCTTTCCTCCCCAAATTGTAACAGCATTCTTGAGTAGTTAAAAAGGCAAGGCTCAGGAACTGGTTGTAAACCGGTGAGTGATTAACAGATTCCTTCCTAATCATACCGTATCAGTAAACCTTTCCTGCCATGCCAAAAACATCTGTTCCTTGAGGTTTCCCATCCTTTTGGTTTATGAGAAATTCACTGCATTCCTTAGAAAGCAGCTCCCTTCATCCCTTTGCATATAGACAGACCCCATAAAACACTCCCCTTCTCTGGCAATGAGTGCAGATATCAAGCCTGGGAATTTGCCATCTCTCCTTCCACCACTAAGGACAAGGACTAGGACTAGGTTTTGGCTAGGCTCAGAACCGTTTCATCTTCCTGCCACTGAGGATGAGGACTCCATTGACAGGTCTTTCAGAACAGGTAGATAAGAAAGAGGCATCTGTGCTGGTGCCAACACATCCTGTTGTACTTGGATCAACACCACCGGGCAAGTCAAGACCAACATCCCGGAAATCTTCAAAGAAGCCAAATGACTTCATCAGCGTCATACCAACTTTGTCGCACAGCACCTCAAAGCCACCAAACTCTATCTCCTGTCCCCTGTAGCTTTAGAGTATCAGTCTATAGAGCCCCAAACTAACCATTACTGGTCTTTGGGGAGTCAAAAGACTCCCTCAGCTGAAAGGAGGGAATGTGAAATTGGAATGATAAATGATTTTACTAACCATCTTGATTTGCTTGAGCTTCCATTTTATCCAGGGGATTACAAAGAAAAAACAGAGACTAAGTGAACCAGGTGGACATACTAATGGTCCTTTGCTGTGCTAATAGAGACCTCTGCCCCTATGCAGAAAGAACTGTAACAAAGAAATCAGGCTGACATCAGCAAAGTCTGCTGATCTTCTTCAGATGGCCACAGTCTTACACCAACATCCTGGTTGCTTATTAACTACCTGGGCCTCAAGGACACCCTTTCTGGGCAGTCCACATCCACCCCACCCCGTAGTTCACATAGGTCATGTAGCCATCATCCTCACCACTCCCCATTCCCCCACACCTTCCCTTTGTCTGAAGCAGCCATATAAGCTGCTCCCGAAGCTCAACTTTTTGAGCAGAACTTCTTTTGGTGCTGCACCTGCATTAATGCAACTTCAGCTCAATAAACTTTGCCTGTACCCTCTTAAATCTGTTTATTTTACTTTCAGCATAACAATACAAAGATTTAAAAAAATGTTTTTCCCTTTTATATGAAACAGTGACACACTTCCAAAATGTATTAAAATAGTCAATAATAACTCAATTGAAGACTTAAGTACCAAGAATGGTTCTTCAGCATTACATATCACAAAAAATTTGAAAACAACAAATGCATGTGATAAGGGGCTTGTTAAATTTACAATAGCATAATCATAAGATCAACCATAATGCATGTTTAAAATGAACATTCCAGAGATTTTTATAGTTTATTAATATATTATATTAATTGAAAAATGCAAACTATAGAACTTCATATAAGTAAAAATGATTTTATTTAGTATGTGTATATAGTTTATCTTAATACATATATGGAAAAAAACTGCAAGGAAATATAACAAAATACTACTAATGTTATCTCTACAAGAAGAATTGAAAGTATTTTCATTTATTCATTGATTTCAGTAGTTTTCAAGTTTTCAAAATGAGATACAATTACTATTTTAAGCCAAAATATTATCTTGAGAAAGGAATTTGAAAAACATGATGTTTGGCTTCATTTAACAAAGCTAATTGCATACAAGCCTAGCCATTAAGAGGTAGCTTATTTCCTTCTAAATATTTTCCATATAATTAAAATAAACAGTCAGTAGACAAATGAGTGTTTATCATGAGCTTCTTAGAGACAATATTAAGTGAGACTGGCTTAATTAAATCTCCTCCTATTTATCTTTTATAACCAAAAGTCAATATTTAAAATATATACATAGATGATTTTTCTAAGAAAAAATACACAAAAAATTGACTCAATTGTTACCATTTAGATTTTCTTAAGTGCTTTTAGTCACTGCTTTATAATCATATACGTTTTAGCCAAAAGGGGTCTTAGAAATAATGTAGTCCCATTGCCTTATTGATATACCTATAATTAATTATTTATATTCTATCATTAAGTAAAAATTAATGATTAATAATAATTAAGACATGGGTAAAATTAATTCCTTCCATGCATATTTTCTTCACATTCCTGGAGCTGAAATATAAAGGAGGATAACAAAAGAAAACCATCAAACTAATCAATAATAAGATAATTACAAGTATATAACAAGTTCAAATTTATAAGTATTTGAAGAAAATGAATAAGGAATTGTGATAGAATATATCAGGGTTACTCTCTTAGGTTGGCTGTAACAGTACTTTTCTGAGAAGATGACATTTAAGAGTTAATTTTAACCTGGACTCAAGAAACAATTATTTAATGTGATAGGTCTTTTAATAGGTAAATAAGGGTTGTAATTCCAATTTCTTGATTTAAATCAAATTGAGATTTAAAAATAAATTTATCTTTAATTTGTGTTCTTATAACTTAGAGTGGGCAATAGTAAAATATTTGATGTTTAATAATGTTATCAATTCTACTAAGGTCAAAATTAGAGTACGAAGGTTGAGGAAAAGAAAATGTTATCTAATTCTAGTTAACTTTTCATGTGAGAAAATAGAAGTTTTAGCAAATCTGTATAGTGCTAAATGCAGTGTAGGTGCTAAAATTAGCCTTATGACTGAAAGTATTTAATGTCTCACTTGACCAGATGCAACCTCCTTTGATAATATTGGAATATTTGTTCTATCTTTCAATTTAGGCTACACATTTTTTGGATTTCAAATAATATGTTACCAAGTCCCTTAATTCCAGAAATTCTCTTGATGTAAAGTTCAAAATGCTAAAACATTTGGTACCATTATCTTGAACCTGGAAACGTATAACTTTCATTTGGATTTCTATAGCCATTTTCGTTTTTTCTTTTCTTTTTTAACAATAGAATAAAATGAATTATGAAGGGAAAGATTATGAAAGGAATATTTCCATTGTCACATATTTCCCTTTATTGTCCTTCTTTAACAATAGCCTTCCCTGTACTCCTTTTGCCTTCCTTTTCCTTATACCAAATACATCAGTGGCAATTCAATAGCATGTCTTTAAGCCAGGGAGGTTACTTTAAAAAAAAAATCTTAATTCTCTTATAGCAGCTGTAAAAACTGTATGGCTGTAAAAACTGTATGGTTTGTATTTTCACCATAAATTCTGAATGTTAATATTCCTTCAAGCTCATCGCTATTGTTAATACGCTAGATGGAGAAAAATTGACAGAGATCTCAGAAAGCTAGAAAAACACCACATGAAGGACAAAATCTCATTTCATTATATCAGGAAAAACAGTGCCCCCAGGAAGTTCAAAGCCATGTACCAAGAAAGAGTTGTCTACATTTGTAGTACACCTCCTTATTTTCTCAGAGGGAAGATCAATTATCTTAATTTTTTCAAAGGAGAAAAGAAATGCAGACTGGAGAATAAACTTTGGAATATGAATAACAGTACCAAAATAAAGTCATGCATACTTAAGTTGACTTATATTAGTAATGCTTACTCATATACATTGTATATAATACTAATGCAAGACTTATTTTTTTCCCTCATGAGTTCTCTACTCCCAGAGTTGGATTATTGCTTCATTAAATTATTTGAAGTTTGTCAAATCCCATATGGAATGGCATCACAACCAAAAGCAGTATCTCAGTGCTGGGGAGAAGTGAAAGGTAATATTATTATGATTCACTATTAGAAATTGGTAATGCACTGAGAAGCATCATGCATACATCTATTAGATAGGTGGAATTGTTCCATATAGAATAAAGAACCTTCTGATGAGATGTGTAAGGCATACTGAATTTTCTAGCTATGTGGCTAGAGTTAAGATTTGGTTGACATTTCCATTATCAACCTTATTTCTCTGGAACTTATAACTCAGCTCTACCACTAAATTCAGTATAAAAATATCTAGGAAACTATAAAATATAAATATACAAATGAATTAAGATAAATTAAATTTAAAGTCAGGTTTCCAAATAGAAATTAATTCATATTTAAATTCTGTTTATGTATAAGAGAGTAGGTCAGACCAAAAATATTGGCCAAGTTTCCATGGCTGAACAGATTTGATGACTCCAACTCTGCTTATGGCTGCTTTTTAGTTAGTTTACAAATAAACCAGAAAACAGGGTGAGTAAAAGATATATTTACAAAAATGACTGGCATGCATTGACACAGCTTTATAAAACCTCTATGGCATATGCAGACATTTCGTGGTCAAAACAATCTAGCCAGAGAGAAATACCTTCCAGGACAGAGAAATTCAGAGCTGAGACCTGGCTTCCTATTATACCAACAGCATGAGAAGGGAGGAAACCAGCACTGACATTTCAATCTTCTAACACCGCACTTTTCAATACAGTGGCCTCTAGTCGCTATCCATAGGTGGCTAATGAATTGAAATTGATTAAAATAAAATAAAATTCAATATTCAATTCCTAAGTTTCCCTGGCCATATTTCAAGTGCTTAGTAGCAGTGGGTGGCTAGTGGCACAGATAGAACATTTCCATCATCACAGAAAGTTCAAATGGACAGTACTGATCTAGCATATAAGGGACTTCTTGCTATGCCACAGCAACTTGTTCCCATGTTCTGTTTTCTACTCTGTCATTAGGCCTTTGTCAGGTCTGGCCATAGCCTACCATAGAGAGTATGAAAGTATAATACCAATGAAGATAGCAAATTTTTGTGGTCAGCATATGCCCTTCTGATCTTTGTGAATTACAGGGCAAAGTCATTCTGTTATGATCCAGAATAAAATGAACAGTAAGGGATTTATAATAGTGGTAAAGTTTAGGAAGAGCCATCATGGGAAGTGATAGGGAGGCCACTCAAAAATATATTTATTTTAAATTTCTGAATATTACAGGGGTCTAGCATGTAGGTATAGATTATTTGTTTCACACGAGTACAGACCATTTGTTTCACATGCATATAGGCCCACTCTCATTACTTGAGCCCTTAAAAGCAAAGAAATTTTTATAGCTAAAGCCAGAGGAAATATGAGAGAAAAATGTAAGCAGGAGATATGAGACAGAAGGGGAATTCAGAGAGGTTCAAAGTATGAGAAGGACCTGATAGACCATTGTTAGCTTTGAAGATGGAGAAAGGAGGGCATCAGCCTTGCAAGGATTATGAGTGGCTTCTAGAAGTTGAGAGCCCTGGTCAATAACCAGAAAGGAAGTGGGGACCTTGGTCCTACAAGCATATGGAATTAAAGTCTGTCAATAAACCCGGAAGCAGATTCTCCCCTAGGGCTTCCAGATAAGAACCCAGACTGGCTGACAAATTGTAGCTCAGTGAGACCACAAGCAAGGTACTTAGCTAAGCCCACCGGAGTTCTGACCTATGGAGTGGTGAGATAATAAATGAATATTGTTTTAGGCAGCTAAGTTTGTAGTACTTTGTTTATAGCAGCAACAGAAAATGAACACAAGTTTCTATATAAAAGCCTGGAGTGTCACCAACCTTGACTTTCAAGCGGCCTCTCGAGTACAACTTTCCCAAGTCATTCTGGAAGGAGGGAGAAGAGTGTGGAATCCTTCTTCTTCTAGTTTGTCCATCTTATTATTTATCAATCTTTCCTTTGTCTTCTATAACCACTTTCTGTTCTCATTGAACTTGAAGGATTCAGTACTTCTTTAATTGCCTCTCCTGTCCAAACATAACCACTCCATAAAAATCGGTGATCAAGTGCAGATGTTTCCTAATATTTTATAGGGGGATGAACAAACCTTTCCACTATACACTTAATCAATTCCTTCCTTATATGTGCCCTCCCCCCCCCAGTCTGCCTCCAGTCACACTGCCAACCCAGGATCTCCTATCTGACCTTTAGCTATAGATCACTCATTCTCCCTGCTTCCAGGACTATCTGTTCTGACTTCTTTCCAGACATCTCTTTTCCTCTCCCTCTTTCTGACTTGGAGCCATTCACTAATTTCACATTTTTTATTTTCAGAATTGCATTTTGTAAGGCATACTGAAGAAGGAGACATTGAAGAGGTGAGGAGTTTATACTATGACCCTCATGTCCTTTTCTTCTGCTGTTGTTCCTTTCCACTTCATCTTAATAAAATCTTGATCTGTAGGCACATTTTCTCTACTCTGGAATTTTGCTTAACCCCTCCTGGTAAAGCCCAGTAAAACATTCCACTCTATTTTCTCAATTTAGAATAGTCTAATTGCCTTCTCATGCTTGTCATTAGTTGTGTCACGATTCTAGGATATACACACACAGGCACTAAGCAGGTCCACGTATCTCTCATGCCTTAATGTCTTAGAAAAGTCCTGAGACTAAAGGAGAAAGACATGCTGTGCAGCCTGGGTCAAGGCACCACACAGGGTTGTGTCTGCATGGAGTTGCTCAGGACCCATACAATTTGGATTTCTGCAGTGATGGTTGATGCAAAATAAGTACCCATGGTCCTTGAAAACAGTGAGACCAGGAAAACTGAATGGGATGTTTATGTGTGCATCATTTTTTTAAAAATGACACCAAGTTCTTTGAAAAAAGTCTTCCACAGGAGGCTATGAGCTTGTGAAGAAGGAGTTGCTTGCCTGGAGGAGTCAAGGGAGACTTCCTGGAAGAAGAGCTCCTGCTTCAGCTGGGTATGGTGAATGTGTAGGGTTTTACCAGGGATCATGGGGATGACTCATATTCAGATCCAATTCACTTCAAATCAATAAGCACTGATCAAATGTGGGTTTATTAACTTTCCCAGGAAACTCAGATCCAGAAATTATGTTCATCTTGAGGGGAATGTCTTGCCAAATCTTGGCCTCTGGGATGTTCCAGAGAGCAGGATTTCTATGCTCTAACTGCTACCTTTCTCTGCCCACTTATGTTCCTTGTAATTCTGACTTTTTTCGGGTTACTGAGAAACAGCTAAGGGAAATAACACAACTCTCTACTTTACTTTGCATAATAAAATGGCTATGCATAAGGCTTAGGTCAGATCTATACAGCCATCTGAACAATTTTAATGATGTGAGATGCTTGGCATGTAATTGAATTAGCTATGGCAATTAATATTAGGTATCATGGACTAATTTGAGAGTGTGTAATAGTCTCTTCTGATTTAGTGGCCATATATAGAACTGACATTCATGAAAATAATTTCCATATAGTCTTCTCTCCCTTTTGACTCTGTCCTGCATTTGTCTGGAAAATATCGTTGCCTATTTTAATATATATATATATATTTATATGTGAGAATATAACTTATTATTCAAACGGGAACTTTTTTGTGAATGAAAGAAGGCACTATTCACAATTAGGCCGAGTCAAAAGGTATGAAACAGGATGATCTCAGGCACCCCAGAATGTCTGGACACTTGCTTATTCACTCAAGAATCATGACTGCAAACCCTCTATTTCACTAGATTAATCGGCAGAAACTCTGAGGTTGAGTTTAACATCTGCAAATGCAATGCCATCAAATTACATTAAAATAAAATTGTTTGCTGGTGTAAGATACATGGTATGATGGCGAAGGCCGACCTTGCAGACAAGACTTGGTTGAAGAGTAAAATGACCAATTGTAGGTGGTAGTCCAAGCACGAAATTGCGGTTGAAAGGGGAGTCTTTATCAGCCAATGAATTTTCTTTTAAGTTAATGAAATGAAAATGGAAACGATAGGTATTGACAATAAACAGTCCTGACAGACTTTGTACACTTTCCTAAAAGAGGAAGAAATATTTGGACAAAACTTAAGCATGTCTGATGATCACAAACTTACTATAAGCTGACATTTTAAGTAATGTGACAAAAAATAAATTCAGTCTTGACCTGCATTAATAAAAGACTGAAAATAAAGGTAGGGGGCACCTACTCTATTCTTATTGCTCAGATCATAGCAGGAACAACTGTTTCTATAAAAAGTTTAAAACAGACATAATAAAATGTCTCCAGTATCCCTCATCTCTTTTAATTTGTCCCTGTTTTCTTTTTTTTTTAATTACAGAAGTTGTACGTTTACAGGGAAATCATGCAAAAAATACAACATTCCCATATATCCACTTGCCCATTATTAACCGTTTGCAATAGTGTGGTAACTTTGTTAAAATTGATGAAAAAGTATTATAATTTTACTATTAACTATACTCCATATTTTACATTAGGGTACATTTTTCCTAATATACCACCCTATTATTAGCACCTTGCATTAGTATGGTATATTTGTTATAATTCATGTAAGAATATTTTTATAATTGTACTACTATAATCCATCATTTATGATAAGGTTCACTGTTTTGTATAGCCCTATGTGTTATGTTTTAATTTTTATTCTAGTAACATACATATGATCCAAATTTCCCCTTTTAACCATATTCACACATATAATTCAGTGCTGTTGATTATACTCACAGTGTTGTGCTACCATCACCACCATCCACTTCCAAAACATTTCCATTATTCCAAATAGGAATCATGTACATTAAGCATTAACTTCCCACTCCCTATACCCACAACATCCCCTGGTAACCTATATTCTAGATACTGACTCTATGAGTTTGCTTATTCTAATTGTTTCAAATTAGTGAGATGAAAGAACATTTGAACTTTTGCATCTGGCTTATTTCATTCAACACAATATCTTTAAGGTTCATCCATGTTGTCGCATGTATCAGGACTTCATTCTTTTTTGTTTTTTACTTTAGCTTTTTTTATTAGAAGAGTTGTATGTTTACAGATCAATTGTGCATAAAATTCAGGATTCCCATATACCATCCCACCAACTTGCATTGATGTCAAACATTTGTTAAAATTGATGAAAACACATTTTTATAATTAGACTATTGAAGTCCATGGTTTAACTTAGGGTTCACTGTTTATGTAGTGTGGGTCCATGGACTTAAAAAAAAAATTTTTTTTTTCTATTACCATATGCAAAATCTGACTTTTCCCCTTTTTCATCTTATTAAGATATATACATTTCAGTGCTATTGATTGCATTCACAATATTGTGCTACCATCACCACCATCAATTACCAAAACATTTCCATCTTTCCAAATGGGAACCCTGTACATTAAGCTTCAACTTCCTATTCCATATCCCCTTCTCACCCCCTGGCAACCTATCTTCTAGATTCAGACTATATTAGTTTGCTTATTACAATTGCTTCAAGTTAGTGAGACTGTACAATATTTGCACTTTTGTGTCAGGTTTATTTCACTTAACATGATGTCTTCAAGGCTCATCCATGTTGCTGCATGTATCAAAACTTCAGTCCTTTATGCAGCTGAATAATATTCCATGTATAAACCACATTTTATTTATCTATTCATCAGTTGATGGACATTTCGGTTGCTTCCATCTTTTGGCAATTGTGAATAATGCCTCTATGAACATCAGTGTGCAAATATCTGTTTGAGTCCCTGCTTTCAATTCTTTTGTGTATATATCTAGTAGTGGGATTGCTAAGTCACCTGGTAGTTTTTTACTTAGTTTTCTGATGAACTCTCAAACTGTTTTCCACAGCAGCTGCACCATTTTACATTGCCTCCAGAAATAAATAATATTTCTCCACAACCTCTCCAACGCTTATTATTTTCCGATTTTTTTAAAAAATAATTGCCATTGTAATGGGTATACAGTGGTATCTCATTGTAGTTTTGATTTGCATTTCCCTGATTGTTAATGATATTGAGCATCTTTTCATGTGCTTTCTGGACATTTATATTTCTTCTTTGGAGAGTTGACTTTTCAAATATTTTGCCCATTTTAAAATTAGGTTGTTTGTCTTTATATTGCTAAGCTGAAACCTTTATATATTCTGTTTAATAATCCTTCATCAGATATAGGGTTTTCAAATATTTTTTCCTATAGTGTAGGGTGTCGTTTTACATTCATCATAACACCTTTTAAGGCTCAATTTTTTTTTTAACTTTGAGGAGAATGCATTTATCTATTTTTTTCCTTTTTTGCTTGTGCTTTGAGTGTAATGTCTAAGAAACCATTGCCTAAGCTAAGTTCCTGAAAATGCTTCCCTATGTTTTCTTTGAGGAGTTTGTAGGTCTGTGTCTTATATTTACATCTTTGATCAATTTTGAGTTGATTTTTTTTGTATATAATGTAAGGTAGGGACTCTCCTTATTTTTTTTATTTTTAATTTTTTGCATTTTTGCAAGAGGAGATCCTGTTTTCCAGGCACCATTTTTGGAAAAGACTGTTCTTTCCCAACTGAGTGGTCTGTAGCACCTTGTCAAAAATAAGTTTTCCATAAATATGTGGATTGATTTTGGAGTTCTCAATTTGATTCTATTGGTCAATAGGTTTGTCTTGTTGCCAGTATCATGCTCCTTTGATTACTGTGACTTTGTAGCAAATTTTAAGGTAAAGAAGTGTGAATTCTCCAACTTCTATCTTCTTTTTAAAGATGACTTTAGCTATTTGGGG
>JAQZBX010087896.1:0-12810 GCA_029593785.1 Cabassous unicinctus | reverse complement strand
ATATGTGCATTTTCTTACATAAATGTTATTTTATATATATATATATTTAAAGGTGCTTAGATTACCTAATTATTACTCAGAAATTACAGGGATTCCCATGTTCCCCACCTCCTACACCTCCCACACCTCCCACAACATCCCACACCAACATCCTTCATCAGTGTGGCACATCACCTGCAATGGATATACACATCCTGGGGCCTTGCCACCAAGCATAGACCGCATTTCACATCATAGACCACACTCTCTCCCACACAGTTTTGCGTGGTATATGCTGATGCAAAATGGCCTACATCTGTCACCGGAACGCCACTCATGACAACCCCCAAGTCCCAAAAAAAGCCCCTGTATTTCAACTGCCTCTCCCCTCTCTGCCCCGAAAATGTCCAGTGGCCACCGTCTCCACCTCACTGTTACAATTTCTTCCATTGCTTGAATCACAATATACGACAGAACACCACCAAGTCCATTCTAGTCCATAGCTCTTCCCCCAACCCTGGGGGGTTTGGGATGGTGATGTCCATTCCACCTCCAAGTGAGAGAGGGTTTATATTCCATGGATACGGTGGATGGGATTATCCTGCCTGCAGCTGCAGGCCCTCTCCATTCCCTGGGATGGCCGCATTGCCTTACAGTAATGGACACAGGACATGGTAAATATCATCAAATGTTTCCCAGAGTCTTTAAATAGCTATTTTGACAACTTTCTTCTGTTTTATCATTGCTTTCTCTGGAAAAGATTTGTTGATCTCCTCATTTAGCTGTTCCAGAAATCTCACTGCCAGAGAGGTCTTTAAATTTCTTTTAGTTAACTAAGTTTGTTAAAATTTAATGTAAGACCATTAACAATAACTTTTAAATAAATTTTACTTATGTCCTTTAAATTTATACAAGTCATGCAATAAGATTTTAAAATGTTATAAATAGTAAATGTATATGTAGTAAAAAATATATATTGGTAAGGCAATTATATTTGCCTTACCATATACACCTATATATATTCATACAGATAGACATTCAAACATACATGCAATAAGAAAATAATCCAATATAATATAACTCTACCACTGACCTTACAATTGGATTACCCTTGCGGAAGCTGACCAGAGCAAAGGGCTTATTCTCTCTATATGGATAATTCTCTAAATAATATATATGTGTAGGGGTGTGTGTGTATGTGTAGACATGAACACATTGCCCCTGATAAAGGCACCTGCTGAGGCCATTTTCTTTCACCCTTGCAAGAACTGTATATTATATTCACTTATATAATTGCCAATTTTTGTACTGGACAAAGTTGAAATTTGAAGAACTAACATGAATAAGAGAAGCATGTGTGTGTTTGTATTGTACGTTGTTTTTAATTTGCCTGCATGGCTTCAATCTGTATCATCTCTGAACAAGGAAATAAATCAAAAAAGTAAAGAGAGGAAATTTTAAGGATCACTGGTCTACTTCTCAAGTTTTCTGAAATTGTAAGAATCTGTGAAATGTGTGCAAGTGGAGCTTCTTCCAAAAGTTATCTTCCTTTTGTTAAATATTTACAAATGTGCATCTTGAGTAGGAAAAAATGTAATCAGTCTTTTCTGTGCTTTCATAAATCCTCTGCAAGCCTCAACAAATTCACTGATAATTATTGTGTTGACTGATTAATATCATATCAAAACCCACAAAAACTCCCCACCCTATGAACTATATGACTCTGATTGACTACACTGACACATTGCTCAGAAATTCACGACAAGGTTTTATAGTTCTTGGGATTTTATTCCCCAAAAACACAGAGAGCAGATGAAATAGTTGCATGTGAAACTCCAAGTGATGATTCAGCATTAAAGCACTCAACTACTGATATAATTCCATCTGTCTTCTGAAGATAGCTTTTCTATGTTATTCATGCCACTTGATATATGCAAACCCCTTTTCTAATAGTTCTTATATTAGGACCATTTCAGTGAGAGGGATAATAAAGATGATGATATTTTTATAGCTGTTTTGGGGAGCATTTATTGAATAGGTGCCATGTGGAGGAAATTCTCTGAAGATGTATAGAGGACTTGATGGTCTGGAGGAGAAGACACATACTTAAGCGATTAATTAGCCAAATATAACAAACACTAAATTTATACACATATTGACAATGCTGTTAGAAAAGAGAGGTTGATAATTAAATGTGCCTAAGGAATGTAAAGGCATGAAGATCAGGAATATATATAAGAATGGGGATGAAATTTGATTTGATTCTTTAAGAATAAGTAAACTTTAAGTCATGGTTAGGAAATAAAAAGCATTGCAGCTATCAGGGCAGATAGCTCTGGAGTTTGGTGCCTTGCCAGTGGGCCCTACTTTGGAGTTTGTGCTCCTGAGAGTGACAGAGTTGGACTCAGTTATGGCTTCCCTACACATAGCTCATCTGTCCTTTCTATTTAAATCTATACTTGGTGCTGGAGTTTGTAGGTGTACGTCCAAGAGACTGGAATCTTTGGGCTGTCCATGTGCCAGCTGGGCCTGGAGCTTCAGCGGAGTTGCAACACCTACTCTACAGCTCATTGGATTCACCCAGAACAACTAACAAGGAGGTGAGGATGGACAACTACCATACCAAGGAAATGAGAGAGCTTACAACTGCAAGCAAGAGAATCCCATCCATCGGCTGTGTGGGATCGAATCCCTCTCTCAGTTAGAGTTGGAGTGGGCATCACCATCCCAGAATCCTCAGGATTGGGGAATGAACTATGGACTAAAGTGGACTTACTGGTATTCTACTATAGACATATTGTGATTCTAGCAATGGAAGAAATTAAACATTGATGTGGAGCCAGTGGTCACTGGAGGCTCTGGGGGCAGGGAGAGGGAAAAACAGGTGTAATATGGGGGCTTTTTTGGGACTTGGGAACCATCCTGAATGACATTGCAAGACAGATATAGGCCATTTTATATCTTCCCATAACCTGCAGAACTGTGTGGGACAGAGTGTAGACTACAGTGTGAACTATGGTCCATGCTCAGTGGCAAAGCCCCAGGATGCGTTTATCAATTGCAATGAATATGCCACACTAATGAAGGATGTTGTTTATATGGGAGGGTGTGGGAGGTGTGGGGAGTGGGGCATATGGGAATCCCTATATTTTTTGTTTAACATTTATGTAATCTAAGTATCTTTTAAAAGATAGAAGAAAAAAAAAAGAGTAATGCACCTACAAGGTATTAAGAACATGGTGATTTTTGGGAAAAATACAACTAATTTAACTTATGGAATATACTTAGTACTGTAATATGTTTGCATCAATGGCAAAGAAAGTACTATACCAATGCTAAGGGTCAACAATAGGCAGGTATGAGGGGGTACAGGATTTTTCTTTTTGAAGTACTGCAATGTTCTGAAGTTGACTGAGATGACGACAGCATGACTCTGATGAAACTGAAAGCCAGGGAGTGTCCCCTTTGGATGGAGTCTTCAGGCTTGGGACTGCATAACACAGTGAACCCTGTGGCAGATGATGGGCTAACAGTACAAATGTAAGAACATTGTCTCATGAACTATAACAAGCATACAATACTAATGCATAGTGTTAAAAAGAGGTGGTTTATGGGGAAAACACACCAAATGTAAGCTATGGACTACAGTTAGCAGTAATATTTCAATGACGTTCTTTCATCATTTGTAACAAATGTTTCACAACAATGCAAGGTGTTGGTGGTGGGATGATGTATGGGAATACTTCGTTATACATGATTGTTTTGTAAACTTGCAACTTCTCTGATGAAGAGTAATGCACCAAAAAAAAAAAAAAAATGCACTCTTCTCCCCTTGAGTGTGCGCTGGCCATAGTGGCTTGTTTCTAACCAACTTAAAATGGCAAAGTGATGGGATGTCACTTTGCAATTGGGCCACAAACAGCTATGACTTCCACCTTGTTCATAGACTCTTTCTATTGCCTTCTTGGTTTGCTTGTTTTGGTCACGCAAGCTACCATGTTGGAGGGGTCCATGTGGCAAAGAACTGAGGGCAGCCTCTAGCAAGGAGCTGAGGCTTAGATGAGGAAATAATCACATGAGCTTGGAAGCAGGTCCTCAGCTAAGCTTCAGGTGACTAAAGCTGCTACCTTGATTGCAGTGTTAGAGACCCTGAAGCTAGGGCCACCAAACATCCCAGTTTGCTCTGAATTGAGGGGCACCTGGAATGCAGGATTTACAGTTTTAAATGTGGAGTATTCTTGGAAACCCATCCCATCTCAAGATGCGTGGTTTTCATAGCTAAAACAGGGAGAATTACAGACAAATATGGATGGCTTTTTCTCCTACGCAGGGGACCTAGTTAAACTGTACCTGGATTTCTAATCCATATAAATTGTGAGAAAATGAATGCATGTTGTTTTAGGCTGCTAATTTTTTTGGTAATTTATTACCCCGAAATTGATATGAAAGTGGAAAGGGATGGCGCCAAAAGTACTGAACAGATTGAAGGGTTGTATTTTAAGAAACAAACCAGGGAGATTAAATTACTACATGGAAAACCGAGTGCCATCAGAAGTTTGAACAGGAGAAGGCCATGTTTAGCTAGTGCTTTGCAAAACTCTTTCTGGTGGCAGAGTGGTATGGGTTTCATTCAATATTAATTATAATAGAAATGCAATAATAATATATATACTGAATACTTAATACTTGGTTATGTGCCAAGTCTTTGTCAACTTTGTATAATATATTTAAAGTCTACAACTTTTTAATCCACATTTCAGAAATATTGGTGAATGTGTCTGTGGTCACTTAGCCAGGAAGTGGGAGTCAGGGTGTGAATCGCCGTCTATGAAAACCAGTGAGAGAGATGTGGCAGAGGTTAACATTGAGGATTGGTTTAATTTTCAGTTATTGAGCAAAGTATCAAATTTTCAAGTAACATGAATTCTCTAGTTGTAGAGATTTCAACTGAACATGATGTTCATCTTTTTTCCATTCTTAGCTATAGTTTGAAAGTATTGATGTCTTTGTGTGAGAAAAAAGAAACAAAGAAAGGAGGGATTATTTGCTGAGTTGGAGTTAAATGACATGTTGAATGTACAGAGGTTTGCCAAGCATGTATTTTGTGGCAGATCCCATACATATATGTGTGGGATATGGATATTTCCTCCAAAAGCATATACATCATGGGTGGCAGGGATAAAAAAATAAGCACAAGGAAAATGACAACAATATTACAGTAGCTAAGCTGCAGTTAACTAAAGAAAACAGAAGGATCATCAAATATATAAAAATGGAAGTGAGAGGGACAAATAATAATGGCTTCAGGGAAAGTTAAAAAATTGTATACATTGCTATGTGCAAGAAATTGGAAACCGTGATGCTTTTAGAAGACTACAAATGTTCAAAAAATGTGCCCAAAAGAGAGAAGTAAAACATAAATAGAAAATGGGAAAAAAATCAAAAAACATTTTGATATACACCCAAGTAAGAACAAGGCCAGACAGTTTCATAGGCATATTTTATAAATGAATGGAATTTATGTGAAAGGACACTTACAATAACAAAGTAAAAGAATGAAATTCCAAATTATGATGGGAAGACATATTTACTTCCCACATTAGCAAAGGTTAAAAGGTTTTATAATATTTAGTGTTAATTTCTATCAATATTTAAAAACTTTTATGACAGAAATTCCATGTCTTTGATTTTATCCTACCAATTTTGTGCTTAACTAGGTAAACTTAGGAAGCTTTGCTTGCAGTAACAAACTACAAACTACTAATAACCTAATGTTGATTAATTAAGTACTAAGATAGCATAAGATCTACACAGTTCATGATAATAAATGCAAATATTAAAATAGTTTTAAGGGAACAGGTGTAGCTCTGTGGTTGAGTGTCTGCTTCTTATATAACAGGTCCCAGTTTCAATACCCGGTACCTCCTAAAAAAAAAGTTAGAAATGAGTTGATATGCTGACATAGAAACAACTTGAAGGACTATTTTTAAATACATTGAAAAGTATGGAACAGTATCTCCAATGTGTTTTGTAAAAAGTGGGTTAAAAGGTAGATTATGAGAGAGAGAAAGACCTAAGGAAAAGAAAGTTAGAAGTACAGAGATGGAGATGGAGATAAAGAGATAGAGATGGATGGTAGATTGAATTGTGTACCCCCTCAAAACACATATTCTTAATTTCAACCTGCACTTTGTGGATGGGAACCCATTGTAAATAGGACCTTTTGAAAATGTTAATTTTAGTTAAGGTGCCACCAGCTGCATCAGGATGACCCTTAACCTGTATTAGTGGAAGCCTCATAGAGAGGTATAGGAGAAAGCCACAGGGAGGAACCAGAAACTGGAAGTCAGAGAAAACCAGAAGAGCAGACAAAAGGAGAAAGGGATCCTCATGTGGCAGGAGGCAGAAATGCAAGCCAAGGAATCCCAAGGATAATGGCAAGCCAACTCCAGAATAATAGAGATGTTAGGGGGAAAACCCTTGCTTTGCCAATGCCTTGATTTGGGTTTTTGAGCTGCTGAAACCATAAGCTAATTAATGCTTGTTGTTTAAGGCAGCCCATGTATAGTATACACGTGTATACACATGTATACACGTGTATTCATATAGGAATCTACAAAGTTTCTCTAGGAAATTGTCAAATCTATTTATTTTAAAATTTATTTACAGGCTACTACTGGCCCAAACAAGATGGCTAGACCCTTTTCTCCCTCTCTGCTAAATGCAACTATAAACTCCAGAATTAATGCAAAAGAAAACAATTCTGAAAGAAAGACTTCTGAACAGTAATAAGAAAATAAGGAACTGGGTAGGAACCCCAGAACTAAAAGAAAAGGACAGCAGGATATCTTGGTTCCTTCTACCCTGGAGAAGAAGGAGATCCAGACTCCACATTTCCATACTCCCAAAACAGCAGCAGAAGGCATCCCAGGAAGCCTCTCTCTTCTCCTTGACCAAATGGAAGATTACACAACACCAGAGGGCCCAGAAACACCAGAAAGGGGGTTAAATTTGGAGCCCTGATAAAAGTGAGCAGGCAGAGGAGGCACTTTTCTTTCCAACTCTTCAATATTTTCCCTCTGACACCAAGAGATACTGAGTCACCATCAAAACCAGCAACAGGGACCCCTCTACTATGAGGCCCATCACCATGGGCCTGAGACTCCAGTCCCCTACTCAGAACCATCAGAAAAAGCAGAGTGGCCAGGTAGAAGTGGCAAGAGGGTCCCCACCAAAATTTGCTTGGCCCAAAACACATATTTTTCCACATGTGCCTGAGACTCCCCTACCCTGCCCAGAGACTGATAAGGGAAATCCTGTCAAAAAAAAAAAAAAAATAGACTTTTTCCAGAACTGACTTGAAATGCGCTCCTCACTTCCCACCAAAACAAGCACATGGTCATTGAATTCTTTTCATGCCTATTAGCTAGGGATTCAACTCTCCTCTCAAGACATCCCCACTGGAAAAACTTTCCAACCATTCAGGCTGCCCCAGGCCAGTGAGAGACCCAGCAGCACCAGATAAACCAAAACCAAGCAGACCAAACAATACCACAAAGACTCTGAAAATTAAACTATCATTGGGACCATAGCCCACAAAAATAAGCCAGGATCTATGTGTGAAGGCTATACAGTGTGACTGCTAAAATAAGAGATTTAAATGGAACCCAGAATCTCCTTACAAGATAGACACAAAGTCCAGGAAACACTGAAAATTGCCCATCATACTAAGAATCAAAATAAATCACTTCTTAAATAAGAAAAAGCAATCGAATAACACCAATACCAAGAGAAATCAGTTATCAAAATTATCTGACAAGGATTTTCAAGCAATTGCCAAGAAAAAAATGCTATAACCTTCTGAAATTTTCTTAGAACAAATGAAAATATAGGAAATCTTAGCAAAGAAATAGAAGTTATGAAAATAACAAAATTGTAATGGACAGAAAAATTAACATAAATAAAAATATCACTAGGTGAGCTCAATAGTCAAGTGGAAATGAAATAGATTTCAGCAGTGAACTCCAGAAGAGATCAATGGAATTTATCTAATCTGAACAACCAAGAAAATATAGATTAAACAAGAAAATCAACAGAACAGCAAGGACATTTGAAACAATAACAAAAAATCCAACTTTCATATCATCGGAGTCCCAGAAGGAATAAAGAAAGAGTATTCAAAAATAATGACATCTCAAATGGAAAAAGACACAAACCTGCTGATTCAAGAAGCTGACTCAACTTGACACAGGAAAAACCCAAAGGAATCCACAACAAGACACCTTGGAATTAAACTTTTGAAAACTAAACACAAGAAAAAAAGTCTTGAAAGAAGCCAGAGAGAAATTAATTAGAATGACAGCATATTTCTCTTCTGAAACCACAGAGGCCAATAGAAAGGGGCAAAATATTTTTTAAAATGTGAAAGAAAAGAACAGTCAACTGCAAAGTCTATACCTTCAAGAATGAACAGGAAACTATCCTTCAGGAATGGAGGGGAAATAAAGACATTATCAGATGAAAGAAGGACAAAAGAGTATTTCTCTTTTGTATTTAAGAGAATAACCTTAAAGGAAATTCTTCAAACAGAAAGGAAATGATAAAAGCAAGAGTCTTGGTGCATAAGAAAGAAAGAAAGGACCAAAAAGTGAATAGAAATATAGGTCCACACAATAGATTATCATTTTCCTTCATGAGTTTTATAAATCATATTTAATGATGAAACAAAATTTAAGACTATCTGGTATTCAAGCCAATGATATTTAAAAGTGGGGAAAGTAAAAGGATCTTCACTCAAAATGGTAAAATGTTGAGAGCAGTAGACTAAGTCAAATATGCATAATTTAATACCCAGAACAACATCCATGAAAAATAGACAGAGATACATTCATAATCACTATAAACAAATCAACATAGATTCCCCCAAACATGTTCAAGAATTCACAGCAATGCAAAAAAATAAAAAATAAAAAACAAAAAAGAGAAACAGATGAATGAGAACCAGAAGACACAAAAAGAAAACTAATAATAAAATGGTAGACTTAAGCACTAACTGATCAATAATTACCTTACAAAGGAATGATCTAAATACACAAATAAAAATAAAAAGATATATAGTGTGGATAAAATAAAAGAAAATGCAACCTTACTATATACTGTTTACAAGAAATTCACTTCAAATTCAACATAGGTAAGGTGAAAGTAAAAGGACAGGAAAAGATATAACATGAAACATTAATTTTAAAAATCAGAAGTGACTATATTAATATCTAATAAAGTAGATTTTGGAGTAAAGAAAACTACAAGAAGCAAAAAAAGACATTAAGTAATAAAAGAATCAGGTAATCAGAGAGACATAAATATGTACTCAACAAACATCAGTTTCATGAAACAAAAACAAGAACTGAAAGGAGAAATAGACAAGTCAACAATTATAATTGAGGATTTAATACCTCGCCTGTCAGAATCTACAGAAACTCAGAAAAGTTATACAAGCTCTGAATTACATAGTTAACTAATAGGATATAAGTGGTATATATAGTTCCACCCAATAACAGCAGCACTCATAAATATTCACCAACATAGGTCATATCTTAGGTAAAAAAATTGCCTCAGCAATTTTAAATAATTGAAAATTTTAAACCATGAAGATTGTGTTCTCTGGTCATAATGGAAATAAACCTAGAAATCAATAAGAGAAATACACAGAAATTTTTTCTTAATATTTAGAAATTAAATAACATAATACAAATAATTCCTGGATGAAAGAATACATATCAAAGGAAATAAAAGTATACATAGAACTGAATGAAAATGAAACTACAGCATATCAAAATATATAAAATGAAGCCAATAAAATGCTGAGGGGAAATTTTGTAGCACTAAATGCTTATGTTGGGAAAAATGAAGGGTCTCAAATCAGTAATCTGTATTTCTACCTCAAGAAATTAGAAAAAGAGAGCAAAGTAAATTCAAAACAAGCAGAAGGAAAGAAATAATAAAGATAGGAACAGACATCAATACAATTGAAATGGGAAAAGAGAAACAAAAAGCAGGTTCTTCAAAACATTGATAAAATTAATGAACCTGTTTTTAAAAAAAACACGAAGAAAGAATACTCAAATCACCAGTATCAGAATTGCAGTAGGGGATATCACTACAGATTCTGAAGCCATGTAAAATATAAGGACATACTAAAAACAGCTTAATGATGATAAATCTGACAATTTAGAATAATTAAACCAATTCTTTGCAAAATGTATTGCCCAAACTCAACCAAGATAATATAGATAATCAGAATAGTACCATAACTATTAAAGAAACCAAATCCTTAATTAACATCTCCTAACAAAGAAATTCACAGGCTAAGATAGTTATACTGGGAAATTCTACCAAACACTTAGAGGAGAATTAACACCAAATGTTCACAATCTCTTCAAGAAAATAGAAGAGGAGAGAACAAATCCCAAAAAAAGGCCAGTATTACCATGATATTAAAACCAAAAATACAAAGTACAAACTAGAAAGCGACAGGCCAATATTTCTTACGAAGTAAGAAATGAAATTCTTCAACAAAATATTAAGAAACGAAATCCAACAAGGCATAAAAAGAACTGTATGACATGACAAATTGGGATTTATTCCAAATATGCAAGACTCATACAATATAGAAAATTAATTAATGCATAACTCACCACACATCAACAAGCTAAAGAAGAAAAATCACATAATCATATCAATTGATATAGAAAATGCATTTGCTAAAATTCAATACCCAATCACAATGAAAACTAGGAAGGTAAGAACTTCCTCAACTTGATAAACAGCATATTCATAAAACCTACAGCTAGCATCATTTTAATAGTGAAAAACCTAATGTTTCCCTCCTAAAGACAAGGAACAAAGCTGGAATATCTGTTCTTACCACTCTCATTAAACATAGAGCTAGAAGTTCTAACCACTGCAAATGATAAGACTGGGAATTTAAAGCATAGATATTGGAAGGAAGAAATAAAACCATTTCTATGTGGAGACAGCCATAATTGTTTATGTAGAAAATCACAAGGATCCTACAAAAGAACTTCTATAATAAATGATTTCATCAGGTCACAGTATCCAAAATCAGCATACAAAAATCAATCACTTTTGTATAATCATTTCTACATACTAACAATGATTATGAGGAAACCAAAATTAAACAAAATACCATTTTAAATTGTTTCAAAGAAAATGGCATACTTATGTATACACTTAACAAAACATGTATAGAACTTCTGGGAAGATGGAGGACTAGAAAGACACAGGACTCTCTTTGCTTCCAGAAAAATAGCTAGAGGACAGGCAGAGACAGCTTGGAAAAAATTTGTCTAGTGTTTAGGACACTGGGGGAAGGCTGAACACCGCCCAACAGAGAGAGGGACGCAGGAGAAGAATTGAGACAGCAAAACACACTCTGACCAGGCATTGAACCAAGAGGGCTGCCAAAGATCACCATCTGCTGGCAGACCAAGGAAGTGCACATGAGTAAATTTGAAGTAAATAAGAGAGGTTTTTTCCAACCTTTACAGCCTCCCTTCCCAAGGCCCTAGGAAGCGTATCTGAGACCCATTACTGGGTCCAGGGCCCAGATTTGAGCAACTAACAGGGGCAATCCTAAAGACCCAAAACAAAAATCAAACAACAGCAGCAACACAAAGCTTCCGTGTGACAAAGTGAGAAATTGAGCATCTGGTAAACTCACCATCCTAATCAGATGCCTAGACATCAGCAAAAAATTACAGACCATACTAAGAAAATGGAAGAAATGACCCAAGAAAAGGAATATATTAAAGCCCCAGAAGAGATGCAGGATTTGAGACAACTAATCAATGAGATGCACACAATTTTCCAAAATCAAATTAATGAGTTGAAAGACAATATGGCTAAAGAGATAAAGGACATCAAGAAGATACTGAGTGAGCAAAAAGAAGAATTTGAAAACTTGAATAGAAAAGTAACAGCTCACAGGAATGAAAGACATGATAGGTGAGATCAAAAACATATTAGAGGCATACAACAGCAGACTTGAAAAGATAGAAGAAAGAATAAGTGATACTGAAGACAGAACAGCTAAAATTGAAGAGAGGAAAGAACAGAGAGAGAAAATACGTGAAAAAAATTGAGCAGGGTCTCAGGGAGTTGAATGGTAACACAAAATGCAACAACATACATATCATGGAAGTTCCAGAAGGAGAAGAGAGTGAAAAGGGTCAGAAAGAGTATTTGAGGAAATAATAGCTAAAAATTTCCAACTCTCACCAAAGAAACGAACTTATATGTCCTAGAAGCGCAGCATACCCCAATCAAAATAAATCCAAATAGACCTACACCAAGACACATACTATTCAGAATGTCAAACGTCAAATATAAAGAGAAAATTCTGAGAGCAGCAAGGGAGAAGCAAACCATCGCATACAAGGAATGTCCAGTAAGACTTAGTGTGGATTTCTCATCAGAAACCATGGAGTCGAGAAGACAATGGTATGATACAATTAGGGTACTGAAAGCGAATATCTGCCAGGCGAGAATTCTTTATCCAGCAAAATTGTCCCTCAAATCTGAAGGTGAGTTTAAAATCTTTACAAACAGAGAGGGAAAAAGATGGCGTCGGCTTAGGAGGGCGACTGCAAGCAGCTCCCAGATCACAGCAGAGAGTGGACAGGGTGCGGCACGGGTGTCTGTGCTGTGGGTGTGTGGAGTAAGAAGCTTGGGACATCTATCTGGACAGATCGATGGTGTGGACTGAACCATAGAGATTCGTGAGTTTTAAGCCTGCCTGTGGTGCTTAACACA
>JAQZBX010087894.1:0-12816 GCA_029593785.1 Cabassous unicinctus | reverse complement strand
GAGGGGGTGGAGGGCCCAGGTGGAGGGGGCTGGCCTCCGGGGAGGCTGTCCCACCATCGGGCTCTCCGGTCTCACCCCAGGGCAGTGCGTCTGGGGGCTCTGACTCTCCCACCTGTTGGAGGGGCTGTGCTCAGGCTCCCCTCTTCCCTGCGGGCACCACTGGATGCGCTGACGTGGCCAGCCCTGTTGCTAAGAAACAATCCCAGATGTATCTTTAAACACACAGCTCCATAAAAGTACATTCCTCCTCACTAAACTCTGCTGTGTTTCTTCTTTGGCCACTTGGATTAAACTAACAGCTTTTTCCGAGAGCCACAGTTTGAGCCTCATGGCAAATGCAGTCAATTGCCCTAATTACCCCAGCAGACTTCCTGGACAGAAAGGAGGCTGCCCTTCCAGCCACAGCCTCCTGCAAAGGCTCCGGGGCTCCAGCAGGGCCTGCTAGGAGGGGCTGGGAGGACCAGGGGCCCTGGCGGGCTCAGCCCTGGGAGGAGGGGAGAGCGGCTGCCCAGGGCCTCCCCCGGGAGCGCCCAAGACCCACTGACCACTCCAGGCTATGAGCAACGCCTGCTAGGAGGGTCAACCCAGCCAGGCCCCCCCCCAGCCCCAGGCAGCGCCCAGGGGCTGCTGTAGCTGCTCCTGGCTCCCCTTCTCCCCCAGCCCCAGGCTTCAGGCTGTGGCAAAGCCACACACACTAAGGCCCCCTTTTTAAAATGCACATTCCCAGGCCCCGCCCCGTTCCTCCTTCTGCTAAATCAACTCTCTGAGGTGGGAGCTGGGGCTTTACCTTTTTAAGAAGCTTGCCAGGGAATTCTGATGCACCTGAAGCTGGAGAACCACGGGGCAGCGCCACCCATCGCCGTGTCCCTGTCAGGTCACCCCGTCCCAAAGGCCTGCGCCAGCCTCGGAGCTGCACCATGGGTGGCTGCCCCAGCTTCACCCCAAGCGAATCCCAAGGACAATGGCAGTGATGTTCACTCCTTAGTATGTGCCAGGCGCTGGCTCAGCCTCCAGAGGAGCCCTCGGGACACTACTGTCCCCCTCTCACAGGCGTAGAAACCAAGGCACAGAGAGGCTAAGTGGCTTGTCCAAGGCCACACAGCTATCACGTGGTACGGTGGGATCTGGGAGGGATTCCCTCAACAAACACAGGAGCTACACCCAGAAAAGGGTCCAGGACTTGGTCCATTCTTGGTCCCTGACTTGCCATCATCAAACGCTCCTTCTCACAGGAGCTCATGGAAGACCCCTCCCTCCCACACCTCCTCCTCTGGGCGGCGTGGTGGGCGGGTCTGCTCCTGCCTCCACTTATTGTCGCCTCCCAGGGACGCAGCGGCCCTGCTAGGCAGCGTGCAGAGAAGGCCGGGCCGTCCGGCGCTCAGAAGGACCCCCCCGCGGCACAGAGCTCCGCCTCTCACGCCTCAGGCCTCAGCCTGGAGGTCCCCGCGGCCGGGGCAGTGGCCACACGGGCGCCGGGTGGCAGGGTGCTGGGCCTGGAGGCAGCTGTGTCCTTGCTCCGCAGGCCCATCCCCTCCTACTTGCTGCCCGCCCGCCCACCCCGAGCTGCCTGCGACCGATGCCTAAAAAAGAAAATTCAAACTCAGGCGTGTGTTCAGGGGAGAGGCTGGAGCGGTGTTCGGGCAGCGTCCTGGCTCCAGCACGCACTCTGGACGGGCATGGGCCACCTCCCCGCAGCCCCCACGCCAGAGCGCACTGAGTTGTCAGGGACAGCAGGACAGCCTCGCCCATGAGCCCTGGGAGCAGCCAGGTCGGCCTGCCCGGCCGGAGCACGTCGCCCAGCCCAGGACTGCCAGCCCCCACTGCGCAGGCTGGCCGTGCCCCCCGGCCTGGGTGCAGAAACCCCCAACGGCACAGGTGCCGGCCTCTCTGCCCCCAGCCCGTGCCCAGATCACCCTTGGAACCAGCCTTGCCCAAACCTCGCCACACTTCCCGGAAGCACACGATGCCGTCTCGCACCTTTCGCTCATCACTCTTTCTTTCTCAATAAACATACTTAAATCATGAGTGCCACAGCGTCTGCAGATGGACCGTCCGCCGGCCTTTTCCCATTTGCGGGAAGGGCGAAGCTGCGTGTCGTGGAGCCAGCGCTCTGCGGCTTTCAAGCCTGCACGGGCTTCTGAACGTGCGTCTGCCCACGGCCGGGCGGGCGCTGGCATGCAGGTCACGCACTCACTCGCAGGGCGCACACGCGCGCACACGCAAGCTCTCCTGGGCATCGCAGGCTCGGCTTTCAAGGAACAGAGACCAGCGCGCCGCCAGCCACAGTCTAGCACGTCCTCCTCCGAGAGGCCGCGCTGGCATTTCCGGCAACACCTAAGTAATAACAGCCAGCGCAACGGCGCTCCAGTGATTCACAATTCCTCGTGCCTCGTGATTCTGTGTGATTCGGGCCCCTCTGCTGTGCCGGGTGCCCACCTCGCAGGGCCCGGCGCCGCGGCCGGCCGGCTCGGGCGGACCCTCGTGCTGACACGCTTCCTCTTCCAGCCCGTGTCTGGCTGCTGGAAACTTCTCTCTCAGCCGTGCTCCTCCCTCCATCTCTTCGTGTGACTGAAAACATGCCCGTCGGTGCTGCCGGGACCACCTACCTCTTCTTCTAACGAAATCTGCGTTTCCTCAGCGAACGGCGTTTAGGGGGAACTGCTGCTCATGCAATGTTGTCCTGTTTGGCTTAGCAGCGAGTGTGGTTGTACCTTTGCTTCCTATCATGCTCCACTGCAGACGCTCCGCATGTTAGCGGCGTCGGGCGCGCACTGGGATCTGGGGACGGAGTGGCTAGGAGGGAAGAGGAGCCCTTGGGCTTCTCGCCGTCCTTGGGCAGCCTGATGAGATGGATGTTCCGGGAGAGCCTGCAGGCCAGCGCGGCCTGGAGAGGGCCTCGGGCGGCAGAGCGCAGGCAAGGACAGGCCGCTCCAGGGCCTGCCGAGCCAGCGGCGAGGTGGAAAGAGCCGGATCTCTGCCACAACACGGATTCTTGGAGCCAGGTTGGCAGCACTTGAGGGAAGCAGCAATGGGGCAGCTGCCAAATCCACCACCCACTTCCCCCTCCCCCAACACAGCATATCAACCTCAATGTGCAAAAATCCCCACAAAAATCATGTTTATGGAAATTATATTGCCATGGCAACTGTAGAGGTCTCGCAAGTATTTTTAAAATAGCAAATTAACAAAACCCACTTACAGAAATCTAAAAGCTGTTTCTTCATGGGTATAGTGAACATACAGTTTAACAAACATGAAACGGGTTTCGTGGCATGCCGACAGAAAGTCAGTCCAAAGGGCTCCTGACCCTGGATTAACTGGGAGCAGAGGGCTGAATCTGAGGAAACAAAGTGGGCTTTTTCTAATAAGAGGTTGCACTTTAGATTTATTCTGGAAAATGGCACCACGATCTTTGGGTGCAGAAAAACGTGCATGAGAGACCCGAATTGCTGAAATACTAATTTCTTCCCTTCTATTTTCACATCACTGATATTATTACCTTCCCCACTCTGCAAGACTATTCCATTTTTAACTCAGAGGTTTTTAGCAGTTGCATAAGCTTCTGCCGCTGTGATTTAGCCTGGCTGAGTCTCGATTATAAAACTTGCTTCTTAGAAGCCGGCGCACAAATCACACCGGAGTTAAAAAAACAGACTCAGAAGAACCAAACCAGAACCTTCCTGCTTTATAAAAATGTAATTGGTAAGGCTATCAAAGGGGAGCCTTTTAAGTGGATGATACACTAATTTACGGTGTCTTTTGTAGAGACTTGAAACGTAATAGGCATATTTTGATGACTCTTCTCGTAACGAGGAATCACTGGGGGGCTTTAACCATTCAAGCAGTGGGGCAGGTAGAACCAAACCTGCGGCTGATGAGTTCATTCTTCAGCAGGTCTCAGTCTCCAGACTGCTATGGAGGAGTGGGGGGCGCCGGGGAGGGAAGAGGGGCTCGGAAGGCACCGTGAGGAGGTGGAGAGCCGGAAGCACACTGGACGGTGGTGGTCACCTGCTCCCAGGAGCTTTTGCTCGTCACATGAAGAGCACGAGGTACAGCTGCCAGATGTAAGCATAAACCACAGGCTGAGCGGATGTTGGGTGTTACAGCTTCCAAAAGGACCGTAAAGGCAGAGAAGCATCAGGAAGCAGCTAGCTCTTGAAAGGTGGACCAGCCCTGGGCTCACGTGGCGAGAAGAAGTGAGCAGCGGAAGGAGCAGCCCACTGAAGAAAAGGCAAGGGACGAGGGGGTCGGGGTGAAGGAGGAAGATGCTGGCAGAAGAGCCCCGGGGGCGGGGCGCCAGAGTGCTGTCAGCCGCCCCTGGGAGGGGCCGTCCCTGGGAGGGGCCGGCCACCAGTCACCAAGCGAAGCGCACGAGCAGACGTGGCGGGGAACACAGAAAGGCTCCTGCTTCGGAGCCCGGGAAGTCACGCGCAGCACCTCAGCAGCCCCCGCCTCGCCCCCTCTCCCGGCCCCGCTCTCACAAGCACAGAGAGCCATTTGCAATCTGAGCCCACACTTTCCAGACGGCAGGAAGTCTTGCCTCGTTACTGGTTCCAGAAGGAAGACTGTGTTGGAAACCAAAGTACTTTAGGGAACCCCAGGGCAGGGGGAGCCTAGGGGGACCAAAAGCCCAGAGCGCGCCTTTGCCCTTCATGAAGGGCGACTGGCAGGGTGTGGGCAGGACCGAGGAACCAGCGGGAGGCGGAAGCGCCGGTGGCGAGCAGTGGCCAGGGGCCTGCGGGGCAGGGAGAGGGGAGGGGGCTGCAGAGAGAAGCTGCTGTCATGGACAGGTCCAGCCACTGCCGTGGCTGCCAGGGAGCCGGAGGGAAGGGGCAGCGCAGCCCCCCGCGGAGGGCAGAGGTAGGGGAGCCCACTGCTCAGGTCCTAGGAGCCAGCCCAGCACAGGGAGGACGGGCAAAGGCAGAGAAGGCTCCTCTGCTGCCCACCTCTGCAAGGGAAGTCTAACCCCCAAGCGTGAAAGCACTGGTCGGGACAGCACTGGGGCCAGCCTCAATCCACTTCCTGACTTAGAGGCTCATGGTGTAGACAAGAGCCTGGATTTTTTATTTTATTTTTTTTTACCATCTCAGCACAAACAATGGGCAAGAATAACCCTCTTTTCCTTGGACAGGTGCAAAGTTGGGCCTAGACGAGGGGAGTGAGCACCATCAGGCCAAGGGCGCGTCGTGAGGGAGCTGAAACGACAAGACAGCGTTCCAGATCTCAGCCTGCCCGAGGACTCACTCTTCCTGAGGAAGGGAGACACTTCTTGGCTCCTCATTCAGCAATTATGGCTGAGCTCCTACTGAACTGAGCCACATGCTCGGCAAAGACACGCCAAAAAAGTATAGTAGAAGAGACGAGAATAAACCACATAATAAATGAGAAAACCCAACGTTAGACTGGCAGGTAGACCAGATAATCCAAAAGAGTGGATGTCTGGTTCTCGTGCAACCTGTACTCAGGTCCCGGTCGGTGTCAATTCTCATCAAGCTTCTCTTAAGAATCAGCTGCCAATCTCCTGCCCCCGGGAAAGGTATTTGTGCTTCCTCCCATTTGGTGTGGTTGCAGGTAACCAAGACGCAGTGTTTTGGAGGAAAGCGGAGGACGTTGAGGCTGGCAGGTGACCAAAGCAGTGCTTGTTTCCCTTCAGTTTTACCTGCAGCCACCTTCCGAAAACTTATCTTTGATAGAATTTGAAAACTTGGCTAGCGATAGAGTTGAATTGGTAAAAATCAGTTGAAAATCCTGGTGTGAGCTACATGAAAGGGAGTGAGGACCACCAGAGTAAGCTGCAGGCTGAGATTCAAAAGCTCACGTTTTCCCACAGAGAAACCTTAGAAGATGAACATGAACCACGAAGAAAAGATCACGCTTCTTATTCTATTTTGCGCCTTGCTTATTGCCAGTCTGAGGCTCTTAGACGCTGTTCATTCAACAGGAAATGCATCTCCTTCGTTTCGTTTCAGTATTTTATCTAAGAACAATAATCAAAAGCTCTGAAAGGAGAGCCATTTGCAGTTTGAGGCTATAAGTGACGAAGAGAAGACTCTCGGAGATCAGGGGGTTACTGCCTCATCACCGAGTTTGAGTGGGGCCCGTTTGGAGTCTGGGTCCATTTATAAGTTCTTTTTGCTGATGCTCTGGATTTGTTCTGAGGAAGGAAAGTCTATTTGGAAGACGGTTTTGCTCATGCACCACTTAAGGACATTGTGGCAATCACACAGAGCAAATTTAGAGCCAAGCTGTCCCAGGCTTTGGCACGGACGGCCAGGTCCCAACCTTCTGCGCAGTCTGATGAGAGATTCAGGCTCTGCTTAATCATCTCGGTCATTCCTGCGCTGGTCAAGGTTACACTACACAGGGACACGTTGGGAAGATTGCTCTCTACCAAATCTTTCCCACCCGGCATGCTTCAGTTACTTAAAGCCTGGCGAGAAGACCGCCATCTTCGTCACGGAGGTCGAATGCAATGTGGTCTTCTCCTGAAGGGCACTGGTTTAACATTGGAACAGGCATTGCCGTTCTGGAAACAAGGATTTATCAGAGGAAAGGTGAACCCAGATAAGTCTGATAAAGTCTACTCTTACAACATCCATCATAGCTTCGGAAAGGAAGGCAAGAAGACAGACTACACTCCTTTCAGCTGCCTCAAGATTATTCTGACCAGTCCACCAAGCCAAGGGGGTTATCACGGGAGCCCATTCCATCACAGGGACCCAGAGCTGCTGAAGCAGAACCTGCAGTCCCACACACGCTCTCCCGGAGGGATAAACCGGATTTTGGGTTTAGTAAAGGGGACCCATTACCAGGCAGCCTGTCAGAGGAACTCCGAGACGTACTCTGTACGTGTTCATGATTGTGGCTTTCCTTTGAATCACCCCAATCAGGTCTTTTTTGAGAGCCAGTGGATTCTAAACGGTGGCAGACATCAAGAAGGAATCCATCCAGTTAGAAACTCCTCAACCCAAACCACGTGTACAGAAAGCCAAGGATGCGTCATCTGCTCTGTGCTCTTCGGATTCCTCTCTGGAAATGGATTTGGAGGCACTGGAAGATTACTTCTGTGACTGATTCTGGGGTAGTTTAGTAACCTTTTTTGCTCACCAGTCTTAATTTGCCTTTTTCTTTTTTAACCTTTTTATCTAACTTTTCCTTCCACTATACTCCACCCCAGTTTATTTGCATGTATACACACTTTTTAGGAAGTCAAACTTGCAGATAAAATACAAACCTCCACTATATTTCGCTTTAACAAAAAGGAAGAGGAAGAGTTTCTGTTGAAATCTAGCACTTGAATGGTATGATTTAAGTCCTGTTTTAGGAGATAAAGACAGCTTTCTAGTCTGGTTGTGTTCCCCTAGAAACAATACAGCTCGAAACAAGTTTTATTTTAGTCCCATCACTCTGTAATTTTGACCCTGGACCATTTTTATTAATAAATACCAAAATATATATGAAAAAAAAAAAAAAGAATCAGCTGTGCTTCCCTCATGGTGGAGGTGATGCCAATCGCCTTACACCAGGGAGAGGTGGGGACCCCGTGCAGAATATGGAATGACGGGACAGAAACAGCACTGGGGAGACAGAGCCACTCACCCTTTCCCTCCCCTGTGTCTGCCCATAAGGCATGCTTTGGCCCATCTCCAAGCATGTCCCAAGTACCTACTAAATCCCAACAAAGTAGACCAGCTCTTGAGGGGAACCCACAAGGAGGTCTTGTTTGGATTCAGTGGTTTCACTTTTGCTTGATTAAATTATGATTAAAGCTTTGATTGGGCCACGTCAGTAAGATGTCAAGTCCCCACCCCCTTGGCAGGCAGGAACTCACAGAGAAAATGACACAGCAGAAGAGACAGCTGGAGTTTTGAGCTGGAGCCCCGGGAAGTAAACACAGAAGAATAGAGATGGCTTCATGGACATGGTGCAGGCCCCGGGAAGAGAGAGAGCCTGATAGTCTACAGCTGACCTTGTGGAAAGATCAGAACAGCTGAGCCCAGAGAGAAACGAGCCCTGGGAGAGAGATGAGACTTATCCCAGCCCACAGCTGATATTGGAAGAAGCTGGGAACATGGAGCCTTAAGAGGAAGAGGAAGCCTGAACCCTCACAGATGTCGGCAGCCATCTTGCTCCAACACGTGGCAACAGACTTTGATGAGGAAGTAGCTTTCAGTTGGACTCTTTAGGGCCTTGTAACTATAAGCTTCTACCCCAAATAAATACCCCTTATGGAAGTCAACTGACTTCTCGTACTTTGCATCAGCACCCCTTTGGCTGACTAATGCAGGTCTAAAACATCCTACTGTGCATTGGGCTCAGATGAGGCACTAGCAGGAAAAACAAACCACACACGTCTGGCCCCCAAGGGTGACCCCAGGAGATCCGGCATCTTGCCAAACCCGTGGTTTTTCTGTGTTTGCTTTTCCTTTGCCCTAAATCAATGCCCAAGCAGTAAGGCCCCCCTTTTTGTGGCGCATCCGTGTCAGAGACCAGTCATCGGCAGGCAGGCAGTAGGACCGAGACCAGCCAAGTCTTCCGGCCAAACCAGCGAGCTCTGGTGCGTCAGCGCCCCACCCCCTTCCTGCTTGAGGCTCAAACCCTCTGGCTGGGCCTGGGGCAGTTGTGTTTATTTTTTTCCACCTGAGTTAGGCCACAGGGTGACTGCCAGGAGGACTCCACTTGCAGGTTTCGCCCACAGGGCCAAGGCTGGGCGGCTACCCCGTGCCCTCCTGGCGTGGCTCGGTCATGGGCTGTTGGTGTGAAGATGGACTCCTGAGGTCCACGAGTGATTCTTGGACTTCACACCGAGATGTCAAAAAGAAATAATCAAGGAAATAAAGACTTCTCCAAAATAGCTCGGCAGCGTTGGGCCCTGCTCCAGCTCTGGCCAAAGCATCCAGCCTCCGGCCAGCTGAGCCCCAGAGGAAGCTGCAAACGCGACTCATCGAGCCTGAGCCGCCACTGAAGGGAATCCATTGCGAGCCCTGGCTCCACCCTCCTGCAAACTCGCTTTCGCTGCAGCCAAGTCTGTAGCCAAGGGCGCAGAGGAACAGCTTCCATGCCAAAATGGCAGCAGTAAACTCCCCTGTGCCCTTGGGGTTTAGTGTAATGGGGTCCCTGGGAAATTCTCCTTTCAAAGTCCCCTGTGCCAGAGGAGCAGAGGCAGCTCAACTGGTTGAGCGTCTGCTTCCCGTGTACGAGGACCCAGGGTCAATCCCCAGCACCTCCCAGAAAATAAAAATTAAACTTAAAATTAAAAGCAAGCTATAGCATTCTGTGGGGACACATTTTAAGACCATGCATATGCCCTGCTCTTCGTCAAACCTTCTCCTAGATTGAACATCCACTGAGGATTATTGCCAAGCCATCTTCCTGAGAACCACTCCTTGCAAATCTGAAAGGAGCAGGGGGCATGCGTGGATGGTGGTCTGGCATTGGAGTGCCCACTGCCCTCAGGAGGAGGGAGGCTGCCCAGGACCCCCTCGGAGCAGGGGCAGCGACGTCCCAGCGACGGGGCAGCTCACCTCCCGCTACAGGGAGCCGTGCCCCTTCAGTGGCTGACTCCTCAGAAATGCGGGTGATGGCAAAGGACAGTCACCGGCCCTGAAAGCGCCACCCCTCACCCTCTCTGGGCTGGGAAGGCTGAGCGGGACCTCAGACCTGTGCCCCTGGTGAAGGCTCCCGGGCTAGGGGAGCAGGACGCTGCTCCCGGCTCCAACCACACAACCGGAATGCAACGTGCATGCGTGCCTCGGCTCCCACACACTCACAGTAAGGAGCTGGGGGCTGCGGGAAGCAAGGGGATAGCGATGATGACAACAGCAGGATTTAGGGCAGGGCCAGAGAAATGTTCCCGAGGACTCCAGGGTCCAAGGAGGGAACAAGGAAGGCAAAAAGAGGAGGGGCATTTGAGACGGGCTGCGAGCGGGTGGGCTTTAGGCCGCCGTGGTGGGCAGGGCCACGCAGACGGAGCCCCAGGAACAAAACACAAGGGCAGCAACTCGGAACAAGCCCCTGAGCGCGGAGCCCCCTGGAGGAAGAGGAAGGAGCCTGAGTGGCGGGCTGTGAACACGGGCTCAGGCGGTGGGCAGGGGTCCCACTGGCGCAGTCGGAGCAGAACGGCAGGATCAGGCGCGGCCTGCTCAGACGGGGCTCGACCGGCCCGCACGGAAAGCCTAGCCGAATGGCGACTGTAAGACAGGCCGCGCGGCGCGCCACCCGCGGCCACGGCCCTCTCAGCCGCTGCGTGCCCCCTGCAGCTCGGCCCGACACCCGCTCCTCTGGGGTCGGTCAGCCCCGCGCCCAGCCGGCCCCTCAAGGAAGCGGCTCCCCGCCAGGGCAGCGGCCGTTTCCACGCAGGCCAGTGGCTCCGTGCTCCTGTGTTTCATTGAGAAGAATTTCCTGCTCGGTAAGAAGTTCCTTTAACAAAAAAAAAGCAGAAAACAGAACGCGACAACCTGGGAAGCGGAGTCTGGCTCCGAAGCCTCGGGCTGCTGGCGTCTCGCGGGCGGCCCACGGTGGGCTGCTGCCCCACGGCGCACTCACCCTGCAAGAAGGTCCCCCGACAATCGCGCTCCCCAGATTACCCGCAGCGGGTGTTCTTGTCACGTTGAGCTTCCGCGGTTCAGAAAAATGTGCTCAAATCGTGCGACTGGAAGACAAACGGGGGAGCGAGCCGAAGGCTGTGAAACGCTGGAAACCAACGACCTGCGCGCTTTAAAGGAGCACGTGCGACGGCAGGCGGGTCAGGCCTCAGTAATGCTGGCGCTGAAAGTGGCTGCAGCAGCCGGTCCCGGGCGGCGGGCCCTGACGTCGCCGGCAGGTGATGAGGCCGAGGGGCCCGGGGCCAAATCTCGGTGACGGCGGCGCATCGGCTCGGCCCGGCAGGGCGCAGGCAGGCGCGGGCCCGGGAAGACGGTGCAGAGGCCGCGGCCACGCGGGAGGCCCCTCCTGGCTGCAGAGCGAGGGCGCTGGAGGGGCCGTAGAGCCCGCTGCCCCGGGACGCTCAGGGAGAGCCTCTCCATCACAAACACGCCTCGTCCTTCACCTCGGGGCCACACTTCTCAGGCAACGAGACAAAGCCGAGCCTGCCCGCGGCCCCGCACCGCAGGCTTCAAGGACAGCTTCGCCCTGTTTCATCCTCCTCAAGAAGGACGACTTCTCCAGGTGACCGGCGACCTTTCACAAACGCTCCGGATGCCCGCGCTCTGGCTTTCCACCGGGAGAGCTCCGCCCCCAGCACGCTGCCCTCGCCCAGGCTGCCGGCCCCTGCCAGCTCGGCTTTGGGAAAACGTGCTCGCCTGGCCAGTGAGACCCAGTCCTGCCCCCCACACGCTCCCAAGGCCAGCCCCCTCCCCGCCGGGCGGACGGAACCCAGCGCTGAAAGCTCAAGGACGTGGGCTGCCCTTGGGCGGCTGGAGCGTCAGACCCCAGCCGGGAGCTGCCTCTCGTTCTCACGCTGAGAAAGCCTGTGGGACACGCACATCCTGCTTCCCCCACTGATGCTCCCTCAGCCTCTTCCAAACTGTGAAGGGCCCCAGAGACGCACCCTCCCGCCCAGCTACGCCCTGAGAGCTGGTCCTCCACCCCACACCGGGCCCCACAGGACCAGCGCTGGAGAGGCCCCTCGCTCTTCTCGCACCCACGCTGAGAATCTCCCTGAGAGCGATCCTGGAAGAGGGACTCTACTAGTGCTGGCTGAGGACAGCGTCCTTTGCCATCACATGGTCCCTGGCACTGGATTGCAAGTGACGGCCTTGTGGCTTCCGCTCGACGGATGAGGAAACTAAGGCTCGGGGCAACTAAGCGGCCTGCCGAGGGCCCCTGACGACTGGGCAGTCCCTTCCCATCGCGTGAGACTGCCGCCGAGCTGGACAGGCCGCGGCCCAGCGTCCTCGGCCGCTCTCTTCGGCCCCTGCCCCTTCCCGAGGGGCCGCATCTGCCAGGAACGCCTTCCTCGCCCTGAGGACGGGGTCGCACGCTGCCCGCACCCCCCTCCTCACTTGACCTCAGCTCCTGGGGGCAGGGACCGCGTCTGCGCCCACCTCGGACGCCAGCTCCGGGCAGGGGACGGCTCGCTTGGCGCGAGGCACTGCTGGCACCACATCTGCTCAGCATCCCGCCCCCATGTCGTTCGGGCACAGGCTTCCTCTGCACCAACTGCCTACCGGCCGGCCCACCGCCGCGCCGGGCCCAGAGCCTTGTCCGGGCACCTCGCAAGGCATCGCAGCCACGGCTGTGGCCCAGCCCAGGGTGGGCTCACCCAGGGGAGATCCTGAGCGGCCCTGCCCCTGCGTTTCACAGCATTCTGCCATATTCAAAGCTCTTCCTAAACTGGTTTGTATTACGGCATCATCACCTTTAAAATCATGCTTACAAAAAAGTTTTGTAATTACAAAAGTAACGAATTTTATGCTCATTTTAGAAAATTTGGAAAATGTAGAAAAGTAGAAAAAGAAAATAATCACTCATACTCCCACCACCTGTTAACATTCCTTCAAGTCATATTTATCTCTCTCTTTATCATCTACCATTTACCTTATATTTTCTTGATTTGAAGACACCATTGATCAAAAATGCACCACTGAGGGAAGCGGGTGTGGCTCAATGGATAGAGCCCCCGTTTACCATGTGTGAGGCCCCGGGTTCGCTTCCCGGCGCCTCCTTGTGAGGGCAGGCCGGCCTGCGGGGCCCGGTGGGCTGATGCAGCGGGACCTCACAGCAAGGGGGAGATAAGCAGACACAGAAAAAACACACAGCGAATGGACACAGCAGCACAAGCAGCAAGGGGGGGATAAATAAATAAATAAATAAATC
>JAQZBX010087893.1:0-12861 GCA_029593785.1 Cabassous unicinctus | reverse complement strand
GAAAAAAAAAAAAAAAAACTCCTAACTGAACAACAGGAAGAACTAGAAAAAGAACAAAACAAACTAATCCCAAAACAAGAGGAAAGGAAGAAATAACAACGTTTAGAGCAGAACTAAATGATATGAGAATAATAATTTAAAAAAAAACAACTAGAAAACTTTAACAAATCCAAAAGCTCTTTCTTTGAGAAGATTAATAAAATTGACAAACCCTTGGAAGCAGATACAGCTCAACAACTTGCTACCCACCTACCAAATGGGAGGTCCGGGGTTTGGGGCCCAGTGACTCCTAAAAAAAAAGGTGAGCAAATGCTGCCTCTCGCCACAACCGAGCTAGACACTGCAGTAACAGAGGAGCTAGATGCCACCTCCTGCCACAGAAGAGCTAAATGCTGCTTCCTGCTGCAACAGCACTAGGTGCCACTACAATTACAGTTGGACTCTGCTTGTGGCCCAAGGAAAGGCCAAAAGCCAAGAGACATCACAGACCACAGGGAGCAAATGTGGCTCAGTCTCTTGGGCACTCACCTCTCATGTAGGAGGTCCTGGGTTCAGTTCCCCGTGCTTCCTGGAGAAGGCAAGCAAACAAGGACAGACAGATGAAAGAACCATCTGAGGGAACAGGCAATACATAAAGAAAAATAAAGTAAGTTTTAAAAAAGCTGTCATTAAAAAAATTAACAAGCCCTTAGCTAGACTAACAAAAAAAAAAAAAAGAAAAAAAGGAGAGAATATTCAATTAAAATAAAGCACAAAAGAGGGGATATCACCACTGATCCCAAAGAAATATAGAGTATCAAAAGAGGATAACTTGAAACATTGTATGCCAACAAGATGGCCAGCTTAGATGAAATGGACACACTTCTATAAACACACAAGCAACCTACATTGTCAAAAGAAGAAATTGATCAACTCAACAGGAAAATCACATGTAACAATATTGAATTAGTCATCAAAAACCTCCCAACCAAGAAAAGTCCAGGATTAGATGGCTACACAGTTGAATTCTACCAAGAATTCTAGAAAGAGCTATCAAGAGTTCTGCTTAACTCTTCCAAAATATAGATGTGGAGAGAACATTGCCTAACTATTATATGATGCCAACATCACCCTAATATCAAAACTACATAAAGATGTCAGCAGAGAATAAAATAACAGACTCATCTCTATAATGAACCTGGATGCTAAACCCCTTAATAAAATATGTGCTAATCATATTCAGCAGCAAATCAAATGAATTTTACAACATGATCAAGTGGATTTCATCCCCAGTATAAAAGGATGATTCAACATAAAATATCAATTAATGTAATACACCACATTAGCAGATCAAAAGAAAAATATCACATGATCATCTCTATTGATGTAGAAAAATGACTTGACAAAATACAGCATCCTTTCTTGATAAAAACTCTTCAAAAGATAGGAATACAAGAACACTTCCTCAATATGATTAAGGGGATGTATAAAAAACCCACAGGTAACATCATATTCAATGGAGAAATGCTAAAGGCTTTCCCTCTAAGATCTGGAACAAGACAAGGATGCCCACTGTCACTGATCTTATTTAACATTGTATTAGAAGTACTTCCTCAAGTAGTTGGACAAGAAAAAGAAATAAAGGGTGTTCAAATTGGAAAGGAAGAAGTAAAAATTTCACTATTTGCAGATGACATGATCCTATACGTAGAAAGCCACCAAAAATCTATAACAAAACTTCTAGAGCAGAGAAATGATTTCAATAAAGTGGCAGGATACAAGATTTACACACAAAAATTAGTAGAATTTCTGTACAATAATAATAACAAATCTGAGGAGGAAACAAGAAAAAAACCCAATTTTAATAGCAACCAAAAAATCAAACATCTAGGAATAAATGGAAATAAAGATGGAAAAGACTTGTACACTGAAAAACTGTACAACATTGTTAAAAGAAAGCAAAGAAGACTTAAATACATAGAAGAATATTCCATGTTCATGGATTGGAAAAATAAACATCGCTAAGATGACTGTCCTAACCAAACTGATTTACAGATTTAACACAACTCCAATATAAATTAAAACAGCATTTTGTAATGAATTGGAAAAGTCAATTATGAAATTTATTTGGAAGGGCAAGGGACCCTGAATAGCCAAAAACATATTGAAAGAGAAAAATGAAATTGGAGGAATCATGCTACCTTACTGTAAAACATATTACAAAGCAACCATGGGCAAAGCTGCATAATGTTGGCAAAGGTATAAACATACTGACCAACAAACTGAGTTAAGAGTTCTGATATAGAGCCTCACTAATATGATCAACTGATATTCTACAAGGCCACCAATGCCTCTCAACTGGGACAGAATGGCCTCTTCAGCAAATGGTGCTGGAAGAATGCATATCCATATCCAAAAGAATGAGAAAGGATCACCATATCATGCCCTTTACAAAAATTAACTCAAGATGGATCAAAGACCTAAGCATAAGAGCCAAACCATAAAACTCCTCTAAGGGATAATGTAAGGAAACATCTATGAGATTGTGTAGTAATAAATTGTTTCATAAACTGTACACCCAAAGTACGAGTAATGAAATAATAAATAGGTAAATCGGATCTCTTCAAAATTAAAAACTTTTGCACTGCAAAGGAGTTTGCCAAGTAAATGAAAAAGCAGCCTACTCAATGGGAGAAAATATTTGGAAACCACTTATCCAATAAGGACCTAATATCCAACTTATATAAAGAAATCTTATATCTTGAAAATAAATAGACAAATAAATTTTTAAATGGGCAAAAATGATAGACTTATTGTGATTCCAGCAACGAAAGAAATTATATCATTGTTGTGAAGACACTGGCCAAAAAGGTGCTGAAGTCAGGGAGAGGGAAAAAGAGGTGGAATATGGGGGCATTTTCAGGACTTGGAATTGATCTGGAAGACATTGTGGTAACAGATACAGGTCATTATATACCTTGCCATAGCCTACAGAATAGAGTGGGAGAGAGTATAAACTACAATTTAAACTATAGTCCATGCTTAATGGCAATGCTCAAAAATGTGGTCATCAATTGCAACGAATGTACCACACTAATGAAAGAAGTTGTTAATGTGGGGAAAAGTGGGAGGTGTAGGGCGTGGGGCATATGGGAATCCCTTATATATATTTTTTTATGTAACATTTTATGTAATCTAAGCACCTTTTAAAAATAAAAATATTATTTAAAAAATTAAAAATTAAAAAAAGAAAAATGAGCAAAAGATTTGAACTGACACTTTTACAAAGACAAAATACAAATGGCTAAAAAGCACATGAAATAATGCTCAGCATCACTAGCTATTTAGGGAAATGCAAATTAAAACAACAATGAGACATCATCTTACACATATTAGACAAGTGGCTGTTAAAAAAAATCAGAGAACTGCTAGTGTTGGAGAGGATGTGGAGGTATGGGACCCCTCATTCACGACTCGTGGGAATATACAATGGTGCATCGATTGTGGAAGATTCTTCAGTATGCTAACTATAGAACTGCCATATGATCTGGCAACTCCACTCCTCGGAGAATTTAAAGAAAGGACATGGAAAAATAGATCTCCACAATGTTCATAGTGGCAATACTCACTATTGACAAAAGTTGGAAACAACCCAGTGTCCATCAACAGATGTATATATTAGCAAAATATGGTATATACATACAATGGAATATTACTTAGTTATAAGATGGAATGCACTATTAACACACGGGATAGTATGGATGAATCATGAAGACCTTATGTTGAGTGATGTAAGCCAGGCACTGAAAGACAATTATCATATGACCTCACTGATGTGACTTAAGGAAATTGAGGAAACTCACTGAGCTAGATTCTGGAAGACAGGTTACCAGGAGACAGAAAGGGAGTAGAGTGTGGTGATCCAAATGCTCAATAAGGGCAAAATCCTTGGTAAGGTAGAAGGGGGTTTTTTGGCAGTGATGGGGGATGATGGTGGTGGAAGGATATGATTAGGGTCGACGGTGCTGGAATGTGAGGGCGATCAGTGTGGGGGGCTGGGTTGGACTACCCATGGAACTGGGGGGAGGGCTGGAGGATACAACAGGTGAACTCTGGGGATTTGTAGGTCTGTGGTTGAACCTACAATGGTGGGAATGATTTTTCTGTAAATATGGCAGGAGAGGGTCACCAGTGTGAGTTTTTGTGGGTGCAGGGTTATGTGGGAAAGGGTTTATCTGGAACATGCTTCTATGGTATATGAATGTGTTTATCTTGTCTGAGCTGTTATTTCAGTGGGGAGAGACACACACAATAAACAAAAGAATATTAAACTCCCATCCTGGGGAGTCCTTCTGTGTTCTCAAATAGAAGGGCAAGAATTTCTCAAGTGCATAGGCAGTGTCTAATGAAAATAAACAAACCAGTATGTCAAGCCCCCAATACTAATGCATGTATGCATGAACCTTCTTCTTCAAAAATTGAAACTTAGTGGTTGCCAGAGGTTCTGGGAAGAGGGAGAGGGAAGAATTGTTGCAACATGGGGCATTTGGGGACATTGGCATTGTTCTGCATGGTATTGCAATAATGGATAGAAGCCATTATACATTTTGTCAAAACTTATAAAACTGTGCAGCGCAAAGTGTTAAATCATAATATAAACTATAGACCATGCTTAGTAGCAATGCTTCAATGTGTGTTTATCAGTTGTAACAAATGTATCACAATAATGAAAGATACAGTTAATGGGGGAAATGTGGGAAGGGTTTTGGAAGGGGTATATGGTAATCCCTATATTTTTGAAGTAACATTTACACAAATTAAGCTCCTTTAAAATAAAGAAAAAAATTGACATAGTAAATATTTACCTACACATGTGATTTTATGTTTCCACCAACTAGAATGAAAGCAGGTATTGTGTACTTTAGATACAGTACCAACTAAGTAATTATATCTTGAATGAGTGACATCAATTCTTTACTACCAATATTGTTTAAAATATACATTGTTAGTGAAAGGAGCTGTTATATAGTAAGAGATCTCAGTGTATTTGGCTCAGTTTGCTGGACCTATCCTAGATCTAAGTTTCATTAACTCAAGTATTATATGATGATACGTAAATAATACTAGAAAGCCTGAGGTTTTTCTAGTTTTATATTTTGATGCTGTGCTTGGTAATTAAGTGTTAATTAAAAGGATTCATCCACCAATCACAAAATTGGAATCAGGTATCTAAGGGATGAATTTAAACAGGAGGTTGAAAATAGATGGAAATTGTCCTGGGGAAACAGTCACATGTATCTAGAGTGATGTGATTAAATAATAAGAGAATTGCAATTGAAAGAATGAATATCACTGGAAAAAAAAATAGAAAGGAAAGATAAGAGCACTAAAGAAAGAGGTAGGGAAGGAAAACACTCTCAGTGACACTGACACTTCCTTAGGATCAAAAAGAAGCTGTATGCAAGGAAATAGTAAGCAAGGGAGACCACATTCTATACATGAGGCTTTGAATAGGAAAGGTCCATTATGGAAGGTACAATTAGAGGGTAATTGCAAAGAAAGGAGGAAAACTGGGAGAATAAGGCATTAAAATGTAAATCCCAGAATCAAGGAGGGACAGGAAAGAGAGAATCATCTGTCAGGGTGTAAAACTCATTTCATTTGCGTACAGACAGGCTGCATCCTATCATCCCTTACTTCTCTGGAAGCTTTTGTCTGCTGGGAAACTGCCCATACATTCTTCGACATTTCCCTAGTGGTCTAAGTTCTTGGGAAACCCTTTAAAAAATTTAGCCAGAATCACCTGTAATTTCAATGGAAGAAGAAACTGTAATCATCAAAAAAGTGGAAAAGAGTGTTTCCTTTGCAATGTCTTGCTAATGACCTGCTTTTGAAGTGAAATTACTTCATATAAATAACAACTCCCAGGAGAAAAAATTTAGTGGAACCTTTATTACCGGCCGGTCATGCTCCTTAATAAGAGTCACACCTAAAAATCCAGAGGCTGCAGCCTTTATAGACTTTATTCCCGCACGCCCAAACTTTCCCCCGCACACCAAGAGACGGGACAGGATTGGTAGGTTTACACATATACATTTCTGTATGGGGGTTCTGATCAAAGCAAGCAAGCAGAGTTACAATATGGGATATTTGCCATTAGCATCTCAGCAGGGGGTGGGGAGTGATTGACCTTTTCCCAGCCCAAGTGGGGCCATTCCCCTATTAGGCCCGGATGGGTGTCCGGGTTTTTAACAACCATACATATTTTATAAGCCTGGGGTTCCTGCTGGGGAGAATTGGGGTGGTCTTGTTTCCTTTTCATTCCCTACTCCTGTAATGGCATTAGTCAAACTATTGACTCTGCATCAGTAGCAAGAGGCGTGTAGTGAGAGTGTGGCACCATTAGTTTTACTGCCTGTATTCTTTTTCGGATATAGGAAGTGAGACAGTTAATGAAAAGAGGGCCCACTAGAAATCCTAGCATAATGGGGACGAGTGGGCCTGCAGCAGCGGTGATTAAGGTAGTTAGCCATGGGGACCATGAATACAGGCTTTCATACCAGTTTGTAATTTTTGTTCTGAGTTCTTCTCGTTCCTGTAACCTATTTCTGACTAATGAGAGGCTTTCCTTTATCACTCCTGAGTGGTTAGCATAGAAACAGCAGGTTTTGTCTAGGGCTATACATAGTCCTCCCTGTTTTAAGAATAATAGATCTAAGCCATGCTTATTTTGCAGAATCATTTCGGCCAGAGAGGATAAGGATTTTTCGAGATGACTAACTGATTTTTCTAACTCTTTTAGGTCTAAGTCAACTTGAGTGGATAAGGTGTTAAAATTTTCTTTACCGGTGATCATGGCTGCCCTTCCCAAGGCTGCTGACCCCCCAATCCCAAGGCCAACCATGATGGGAACGAGAATAGGAAAGTGTTTAAACTGACTCATAGTTCTAAAATGCTCATGGCCTCCTTCACCTTAATACCAGTATACTTGTGGGATGATATGCACCAGGATGCAAGCGACTTGGTCCTTTTCAGCCCTAGATTGAGACAAGGTTTGGGGGGAGAGACAAGGGGTGATTCCTTGGGTACAGGTGAACCAGGTGCCATTGGGGGCTTTCCAATAATAGGATTCATCAGTTTCGTCAGAGAAAACAACTGACGAACAGTGGGAGCCTAGGAAGTTTGCATTGATTTTGGTTGAGGATGGGGTGAAACAGGTGCCGTTACCTTGTAAGTCCCCCAGAGTTAGAACTGGCTCATGACCCCACTTACATAACCTTTGGCTGTCATTTACTGATATCTTTTGAACAGACAGTGGTGTATTGGGGATAATGCTTCCATTTGCTCCTATTCCAATGTAATAAGGGGGTTGGGGATTTAGGCAGAGCCAGCAATTGTTGGTGGCATTTGGCTGGCTCTCGTTTAAGAAAGTGAAGACAGAGGACAACGTTGACAATAAGGGGGTTCTGGTGGGTTTTTGCTTGGGGGACCTTAGGGGTCTTGGTTTTCTTTTGGGTGGAATTATCAGTTCTGGGTTAAGGAGAATGTCCCAGTTGGGGCCCACCAGATTGGGTGGAGGGGGTTTTAGAATACACCGTTGGATGGTAAACTCAGCTCCAGGGTCTTGGCCAACTACATATAGTCTGAGGCCCCATGTTTTTCCTCCTTCCCAGACAATATTGAACCCATTAATAATACAGATGTGAATGGGGTTACCGGACCCTATGGTTGGGTTCTGGGGCTGTGCCCCCCTGAAGAGGCTGATAGCAGTATCTCTGGAAGCCCATGGGGCTAGGGTTTCGCAACCCCATGTAGCACAGAGGTACTGCCCTCGAGTATGGCATTCTGGGGACCTGTCTGCAGGGCAGGCAGAGAGCTTGGCTTGGGCTAGTCCTCTTTCTAAATATTTGTCTCCACATCCGCGACCTGTAGGAGGGCCATCTGGCTCTATATCTAGGTTGTTCCAATTCTCCCCAAGGAGGGCACACAGGTCAAAAGAGAGGGTGGGATTTTTCCCAGTAGTTTGAGTGACATTTAGAACCTTTCCATCCCTTGTCCTTATAATACTCCAGTTATAGGAGGTTAATCGAAAACTATTGACGTACACGCTAATGAGCAAGAGGGGCAGCAAAATCATTTGCCAGGCAGTTGCCATATCCCTCCCTCTTCCCCACCCTTAGTCTTCACTCGTTTGGTGAATCTTGATCTTTAAGGGGTCTTCTGTTCTGGTGACTGTCCACTTTTCTGCCTCCGAGTCCCCCGTATCAGATCTGACGACCTTTAGCTGGGATGCATGTATCCAGTGTCTTTGCCCTGCGGCTTTTACTGCTGTGGGCGTTGTGAGGATCACCACATATGGGCCAGTCCACCGTGGCTCAAGTGTTCCAGCTTGGAGCTTCCGTACCCAGACTAGATTTCTGGGCTGTGCCTGAAATAAAGGAGGGTTAGTACATGGACAAGGGGCGTGGGCTTCTTGGACCGTTCGATTGACAATTTTCCTAATCCGGACCAGTTCCTTTAGAGTAGAGAAAAGATATTGGTTGTCATATTCAGATATTTTTTCCAACCCCAGCTTGGGCAATAGAGGTGGAGGTCTGCCAAATAATATTTCATAGGGTGTAATGCCCTGCATGTAGGGGGTACATCTAGCCTTAAGGAGGGCAAAACGTAGGAGACTCACCCAGTTTTCGCCAGACTCCAGAGCCAACTTGGTTAGGGTTTCTTTCAAGGTGCGGCTCATCCTTTCAACCTGTCCTGAACTTTGGGGCCGAAATGCACAGTGCAGTTTCCAATTTATACCCAGGGCTTTAGCCAATTGTTGAGTCACCTGCACTATGAAGGCTGGGCTGTTATCTCACCCTATTCTAAGGGGAAGCCCGAATCTCGGAATGATTTCGGCTATGAGCTTCTTAACTACTACTGTGGCTGTTTCATTTTCAGTCGGGTAGGCTTCCACCCATCCCAAAAACGTATCTACGAGCACCAGGAGATACCTATACCAATATTTTCCCAACTTTATTTCAGTAAAGTCTATCTCCCAGGGCTCCCCTGGTTCCATCCCTCGAAGCCTAGTTCCCACTGAAGCTTGGGTACCTCCTCTCTGATTTACTCTGGTGCAGACTTCACATCTTGATGTGATGCTTTTGTTGATTTTAGACAAACCTGGGAAATAAAAGTCTCTTTTTATTAGTTCTATTAATTTAGTGCCGCCCATATGCGTGGTGTCATTCAGCCTTTTGACTAATTGCCTTCCTACTGCTTCAGGTAGATATGTCCTGCTATTGGGCAGGACTAACCAACCTTCTGGGGAAATTTTAGCTCCTAGACCTTCCCCCTGTTTGACATCTTCTGGGGAGTAGCATAGTACTGGGAGTTCCCAGCTAGGGACTGTCAGGAGCATTTGGACAGGGGTGACCAGTAGGAAGGCGGCGGATGGCACGACTTTGTCTGCTAGTCGGTTGCCTTCAGCCTGCGGAGAGTTTCCCTTATGGTGTCCCTTGCAGTGAACAATGGCTACTCGGTCAGGGAACCAAATAGCTTCTAATAATGCTAGGACTTCAGCTCTGTTTTTAATCTCTTTTCCTCCAGTTGTTAGGAATCCTCGCTCTTGGTACAGTGTCCCATGCACATGGGTTGTAGCAAAGGCATAGCGACTGTCCGTGTAAATATTGACAGTTCGGTCTTTTGCCCATCTTAAAGCCTGAGTAAGGGCTATTAGTTCGGCCCGTTGGGCGGAGGTGCCATGGCTTAAAGATTGAGCCGACATAGTTTTGGGTGGCTCTACTACTGCCGCTCCTGCATAACAGATTCCCTCCTTAATAAAACTGCTGCCATCTATGTAGAGATTAAGGGATGCCTCAGGCAGCGGCACATCGGTGAGGTCAGAGCGTAGCCCTGTCAGGGTTTCCAGCAAGTGTAAGCAGTCATGTGCCACCGTGGGGGCACTAGAGTCAGGGAGCAGGGTGGCCAGATTTAGTGACTCTGTTTTTGAGAATACTACAGAGGGAGGGTTCAACAATAACACTTGATATTGCGTTTTTCTGGCATTAGATATCCAGTGGTCTGCAGGACTGTGGAGGAAGGCTTCTACCAAATATGGGGCCGTTACCACCAGATTTTGGCCAAAGGTTAACTAAGAGGTTTCCTTAACTAGCAGGGAAGTGGCCACGATGGCTCTTAGGTAGTTGGGCCATCCGGCAGCTACACAGTCCAGTTTTTTTGAGAGGTACGCTACTGGTCGGCACCAAGGCCCAAAGGACTGGGTTAAGACTCCTTTGCTAACCCTGAGACTTTCATCAATGAATAGATGAAAGGGTTTGGACAAGTCAGGTAACCTGAGGGCAGGAGCACTCACCAGAGCTGTCTTCAGGCATGTAAAAGCTTCCTGCTGCTCTCTGGTCCACAACAAGTCACTTCCCTTGCCCGCCATGGTGGTGTAAAGGGGCTTATCAATTTCTGCAAATCCAGGAATCCACAGCCTGCAATATCCCACTGTACCAAGAAATTCACGTACCTGTTGTTTCGAGGTTGGCACAGGGATGCCTAATACGGCTTGTATGGTGTCACGTGAAAGTCGCCGCTTCCCTTTTTCTAAGATGTATCCCAGATATGTTATGGAGTGGGAGCACAGCTGAGCCTTTTTAGTGGATACATGATATCCCATTTCCGCCAAGTCTTTGAGTAGGCTGAGAGTTGCCGCTTTGCATGAGTCCGAGTCCAGTGCAGCTAGGAGGAGGTCGTCTACATACTGGAGTAGGGTAATATTTGGATGCTGCTCCCTGAAGAGGGACAAGTCCCACCCCAGAGCCTCCCCAAATAAGGTGGGGGAGTTTTTGAATTCTTGGGGAAGCCTGGTCCATGTCAGCTGCCCACTTCCCTCGGTCTGAGGGTCTTCAAAGGCAAAGATGGGCTGGCTAACTGGTGCCAAAGGTATAGAAAAGAATGCATCGTTTAGATCCAGGACAGTGTAGGTAGTATGTTCCAGAGGGAGCTGGCTTAGAAGTGTGTATGTGTTAGGGACAGTGAAGTGTATTGTTTCAACCCTCTTATTTACTTCCCTAAGATCCTGTACCTGACCGATAATCTGTGCTCCCCGGGTTTGCACAGGAAGTAAGGGTATGTTCCATGCAGACTGGCAAGGAACAAGAATACCTGCATCGAGTAGATGGCTGATGTGTTTTTCAATCCTAGTCCTGGCCTTGTGGCTGATTACAAACTGCCGTACCCAGATGGAGAGAGATGTGCTGAGCAGTTGCACCACCACGGGAGCCTGATGTTGAGCCAGCCCAGGGGGTGTGTGTTTCGGCCCAGACTCCTAGAACCAGGTGCTGGAAATCTTATAGTAACTGATTAGCCACTGGCAGTGTCTTGAGGCCTGTTAGGAGATATTCTTCCAAGATGGGGCAGGTTACTAGGAGGGTCTGGGGCTGAGCGCCGAACTTTAGTTTCATTTCACCATCCTGGAAGGAGATGGTGGCTTTCAATTTTTGTAGCATGTCTTGTTCCAGCAGGGGGTTGGGAGAGTCAGGTATAACAAGGAAAGAGTGGGTGATGGTCCCAGATCCAAGATTAATGGTCTGGATGGTGGTCCAGGGATAAGACTGTATATTCCCGGTGGCCCCTTGAGCCAGAGTTTGTTCAGCTGTAAATGGACCAGGGTCCGATTTTAGGTTGGAGTGTGTAGCCACCATATCAACCAGGAAGTTAACCGGGCTGCCCCCAAATGTTAGTTTCACCATGGGCTCCCAGGGGCCTGGCAAGCCCTGGACCCGTCAGTCTAACAACTGCAGGGCTGGGCTGGGGTCTGCCCGGCATCGGGGGCATTCATTTTTCCAGTATCCCTTTTCTTTTCAGTAAGTGCACTGGTATTTTTGCAGTCCTGGTCTACCTTGTCTTGGCTTTTTCTGGTTCCCAGAGAATCCACGGGAGGAAGAAGCACTAGCACTTTCTGTTGCCGTTGTCTTCAGCAGGACTTTTGCCTCCTTCTTAGTTTTTAGAGTATCGGCATCCTGTCTATTGTTACACACCTTCTGCTCTACCTCCATTAGTTCAGATAATAGGTTCCCTTCAAACCCCTCTAGCCTTTGCAATTTCTTTCATATATCAGGAGCAGGCTGTGATACAAATGCCATATTTATAGCCCTACAATTTTCAGGTGCCTCAGGGTTTATAGGGGTGTAATTTCTATAGGCTTCCATTAGACACTAAAAAGACAGAGGGTGACTCATCATGTCCTTGGGTAGTTTCATTCACCTTAGAAAGATTCTTTGGCTTTCTGGCAGCAGCTCGAAGGCCACGTAGGAGAGTCTGGTGAAACCACTCGAGAGCCTCCTTACCTTGATCCTGATTGTAATTCCAGTCTGGTCTGGTTGAGCGGAACACAGTTTCTATTCAGATAGGGTCAGTAGCGGGTTGGCCGTCTCGAACAATGATGGTTTTTACAGCCTCCCTCTGGATACGATCTCTCTCCTCTGAAGTGAATAGGACCTCTAACAGTTGCTTGCAGTCATCCCAGGTGGGATTATGGGTGAAAAAGATAGTTTCTAGGAGAGAAATTAACCTGTTGGGTTTTTAAGAGAACAGCGGATTTGGATTTTTCCAGTTATACAGGTCTGTAGATGAAAAGGGGGCATATACCATGAAATGGAGACCTTTGTCACTCAGGCTTGGACCTGTTTGGTGGAGGGGCAGTAAGGGGACTGGGTCACGCAAGTTGCAGGGAGCTGCAGAAGCCTGATACTGGTTGCCTCTTTGCGTATGGGGGGCTGGTTAGAGAGGTATCAGCGGGTGCGGGAAGTGGAGGTAAAGGCTGTCTGTAGTTGATTGGTTTAGAGGGAAAGGAGAAGGAGTGGACAGGGAGGGGGCAGACAGAGGGGGACGAGG
>JAQZBX010087892.1:0-12811 GCA_029593785.1 Cabassous unicinctus | reverse complement strand
AAACCTGGAGGTGCTCAAAGCTCCTGGATACCCCAGGTTCTCTCTGGTAGCAGACAAACATTGGCTTTGCATCTGTTTGGCTGAAAAATGAAACTTTAATACTAGAGACAGGAACCTCAGTGCCTTCCTGTGTTTTCAGTGTATAAATTTATGACTCGACTGAGTTCTCTTCTTTTCAATTGCCATTGAAATAGACAGCTCTAACCCGTAAAAGCTCTCTTGCCAAATGGCACCATCCAGGGACCTCCCTGAACTTACCATGACTTTTGAGTTCACTTGTGTGTCACTGACTTGCTGAATTTCTTATTTTTTCTTTTTGAAAATGGAATAATTTGTTTATGTTTTTTTCTTATTCTAAATATGTCTTAGGACTTTAAGATAGGTAAATAACAATTTATATCAAATACATAATGAGTGTTGCAAAAATGACTATTTATGGCCTTTATCCTACTTAGTGTGAATATTTATATTTTTATCTGCAGAAAGGTTAATTTGTTTGATTATGGGCTTATGCCTGAGATTCTACCAGGGGAATGTTAGTAATATATAGCACAGGCACTATAATAACTTTCAAAAGTCTGAAAAATTTTAAATTCTGAATACATCTGCCCCAAGGGTTTCAGATAAGGGATTATGGACTATATATCTCAAGGCATAATATGCACTTGAGGTGAAGTTGAGAATTAAAGAGAGTAGGTATAAATCCATATTCCATAGTTGTCTTAACAATTTAAAATTTTTGGCCATCTTCCTTTTGTCTAATTAGACCAGGGGTTCTTAACCTTTTTTGTACCACAGACCCCTTTGCCAGTCAGGTGAAAGCCACAGACCCCTTCTCAGAATGTTGTGGCAGACAGTTTTATGACACTTAACATCGGAGGTCAGAGAAAATAAAGATAATAAGTTGATTTTTTTCAATTCAAGCTCATGGACCCCCTGAAATCTTTCCATGGAATCCCTGCATTAGAACCCCTGCATTAGATGGTCTTGTTTTTACTTCGTAATGTGACAGAACAAGAGCTTTTACCAAGAGTGGTATACGAGGTATACGGTCCCCCTGTTATCTTCTTGTTTGCAATTTTTTGCAATCTGTGTTTTTTTTTTTTTTCCGCCAAAGTCTTTTAAAGCCAATTCAAAAGTAAACTCATTTTGTGAGTCAGTTTACTTAAAAGAAAAATATATAATTTAAAAATTAGTATAATCAGACCCTTGGACACGTGACATACTCCACAGTTCTCTGAAAGTGAATGAACCAATAAACCCTTCCATGTAATGGAACTCCCACTCTTCCTTTGGAATTCCTTTAGGGCATGAATGTAGCGTGTGGCCATCTGACACAATAAGGGCAGGTAATGTGTACACAGTGATTACGGGCACCAGGTACTGGCCGAATTGCTTTATGACCATTAACCTATTTTTTCCTGATAACCCTATAAAGTCGAGGAAATACAGGCATGTGAAAATTAAGTAACTTGCCCAAGGTCAATGGTGTTTATTGGTAGAGCCAGAACACAGACCCAGGTAGACTGGTTCCAGAGTCTGCTTTTACCACTATTCTAAACTGCTTACCGTACAACCAACGATCAATCTTAATACAAAACTTTTAGGTTAAAAAAAGTTTTAGTATTTTCCTTCCTCATCTCAATGGTTCATCTTGTGACCTCACCCCTCTTGAAAGACATAACCCACTTTGGAGACCACTGGCCAAGGCAGAAGCATGATTTGTTCAATATAAGTGAACCTTGTTTTCTGAAAAGGAAATTGGAGCTGTTTATCCAAATGCCTTTGTTTCTACTGCTACTTTTAGCCAATCACTCATGTCTATAGAATTTTTTTATTAGCATGTTTTTGTTTAGTTATCTTGGTCTCTTAAGCAAAATGTCTTGCAGACTTGAATATTTTATAGGCTGTTATTCCTTCATATAGTTTTAGGGGAGAGAAAAATATCCCCTTTTGCATTTCAGACAAGTTTTGTTCATCCGGAATTAATATTCTCTATAGTGGCCTGAAAGACATTTAGCCTGGCCAGACAGGTTTGTTGTGTGGTGTGATTACATGTCTGGACGTCTGAACAGGACAAAACAAAATGGAAAGGCTCTTTCATTCATGAAGTAAGACTGTTTGGCATATTGGTCATCTTCACTTAATTTCTAGCATGTGAGTTATATATAGTTAATGAGTTCCCATTTAGCCAAGTATTTTCCTCCATGTTATTAGCAGAGATCTTTAGGGATCAAGTAGAATTACTTAAGGTACTTTTTATTTGCCTGATTGAATTTGTTCATTGCTTTATCTGAGTGATTTTTCTGTAGAATTAAAGTGATTTCCTTGGATTTAGAAATAAAGAGGTATAAAGACATAGTTAAGAATTTTTATTGTTGATTATTGTACAAACCATGACTTTATTTCCAAGGGAAAAGGCACCATTTATATATATATATTTAGGAGGTACTGGGGATTGAACCCAGGACCTCATACATGGGAAGCAGGTACTCAAACACTGAGCTACATCTGTTCCCCAGTGAGAGTTGGTTTTTTCATTTGTTTGTTTTTAGCAGGCCAGGGATTGAACCCGGGACCTTGTACATGGGAAGCAGGCACTCAACCACTTGAGCTATATCCGCTCCCCGGCACCTTACATTTTAAAATGAGATTTTTTACATTAATATTTATGCTTTTATAAAACTGATTTTTTTCTGATCCCCCACTAATGGAATTTTTGATTTTAGTATATAACAAATGACTTCATGTATTGAAGTAAATTATATTTTTATAAAGTAAAAGAATTAAGAAAGAATGACAAATTTTCATAGTGTTCATAATTCTGTCTTTTGTGGTCTTAAATATGAGCACAAGGGAAAGATAAACTGTATGTGGACTTAAATTTTCAATTTAGGTTTCAGAGTAGTGGGATTCCAAGTTGATTTTTCAAAAATAAATCACAGTACTTTAACTCAGAGGACTTTAATTATGATATTCCTGTAGCTTTGCAAGCACTGGGGGCTTAGTGTCTGAGCATCCCAGAAACCTTGAGGACAAAGCCAGCTCATTGTTCTGCGATGTGAGGAACTGCAGTGTGATTTGGGAGGCACAGAACCAATATTGTGTTCTGTTGGACCTCTGTCTGGATGGAACATAATTACCACACCTCAGTTGATGTTGGTCCAGGATACTGGTTTGTAATGCTCCCACTCTTGTGAAATCTCCAGAGACTTGATTGCTGTAAAGAACTTATAGTCCATGACTCACCCCAAATATTGCACCACTTGGCTTACCTGAGAACACATCAACCCAACACGTTCCCCTTATGTTTGTATAGTCCTTCGTATACCTTGGACTGCATTAGAGGATGTGGGATGTGAAGAGACTTTTATGCAGTGGATGTTTTGGTGACTAGTATTCGTATTACCTGATGGGTCTTCAGGTTCAATGGGTGCTGACAGAGAAGGGACTTAGGATAAGTCTTTATAGAGGGCTATTCAATTTTTCTATCAGGCAGTGGTTACATATCTACCTGGATGAGAAGTTTGCATTTATAAGTCAAGAATGACTGTTCTAGAAGGGTTAGGTATTTTGAAGCTCTCGTGTTAGGTGTATCTCCATTTAGGGTTAAGGCTTCTTGTTGAACTGACCCCTTTATCATTATGTAATGTACCTCTTTATCCCTCATAATATTTCTTGTTCTGCAATCCATTTTGTCTGATATTTATGTAGCCACTTCAGTTTTCTTTTGATTATGTTTGCAAGATATATTTTCTTCCATCTTTTTACTTTTAATCTATTTATGTCTTTATATTTAAAGTGGGCTTCATTTAAACAGCATATAGTTGGGTCTTTCTTTTTTATCTAATCTGACAGTGTCTGCCTTTTAATTGGTCTGTTTAGATTATTTTTATTTATATGTAATAAAATCACTATATGATTTGATTAAAATCTTCCATCTTGCAAGTTATATATTTGTTCCATCTGTTCTTTGTTTCTTTTCCCTTCTTTTCCTGCCCTCTTTTAGATTGACTATTTTTCCGTGATTTACTTCATCTCCACTATTGGTTTTTCATTTATAACTTAAACAATTTTTGGTGATCATCCTAGAGTTTACACTATACATCTTTACTCTCGGTCTACTTTCAAATAACATATTTCTTCACATGTAGTGTAATGACCTTTTTTTCTTTAAATTTTAATTTTGAAATAATTTCAAACATGCAGGAGAGTTGCAAAAAATGTTACCAAACCATTACAGAGAATTCCAATAGAGCTGCTACTCTGATAACAAGATTTACTAACTTTTAACATTTTGGCACATTTGTTATCTCATTCTCTCTCTCTCTCTCTCTCTCTCTCTCTCTCTCTCATATCTGTCTATCATCTATCTATAATCTATCTGTCATCTGCATATCTGTTTTCTAAGCATTTGTGAGTAGGTAGTATACATCATGTTCACTGAACACTTAATACTTCCATGTATATTTCCTAGGAACAAGAACACTCACTTATATAACCACATTAAGTACAGTTATCAAGTTCAAGAAATTTAACATTGATAAAAAGCATACAGTCTATTTTCCAGATTTTTTCGGTTGTTCTAATAATGTCCTTTTGGGCATTTTCTGCTCCATTATTAGATCCAGTCCAGGGTCATGTGTTGCATTTAATTGTCATTATTTCTCTCTCTCACTCTTTTAGCATTTTAAAAATTTGTATTTATATTTTGTAAAACAGTCTTATATATGTAATAACACCCATATTCTATTTCACATGAGGTTTCACTATATTATACAGTCCCATGTTACATTTTTTTAGTTTTCCTACTAGTAGTATACATGACAGACTTTCCCTTTCAAACACTGTCATACCCATATAACAGCTCTGCTAGTTACAAATACTATGATGTACTTTCATCATTTCTTTTCACTTCCAAAGATTTACAAACAACCTTTTTACCAGTTCTGCACAGATTAACCCTCAGCTTTCCATTCTCTACCCTCATTCTATTTTTTGGTGACCTATATTCTGATTATTAACTCCATGAGTTTACACAATCTATTTATTTCATAATAGTGCAATCATACAGTATTTGTCCTTTTGTGTGTGGTTTGCTTCACTCAACATAATGTCCTCCAGGTTCATCCATGTTGTCATATGCTTCATGACTTCATTATTTCTTTCTGCTGCATAATATTTCATTGTGGGTATATACCACAATTTGTTTATCCATTCATTGGTTGATGGACACTTGGGTTGTTTCCATCTTTTGTCAATCATGAATAACGCTGCTGTGAACATAGATGTGGAGATGTCTGTTCGTGTCACTGCTCTCAGTTCTTCTGGGTATATACCTAGTAATGGTATTGCCGGGTTACATAGCAAGTTTATATCCAACTTCCTTAGGAACTGCCAAACAGTCCTCCACAGTGGCTGTACCATGCTACATTCCCACCCACAGTGGATAAGTGTTCTTATCTCTGCACATCCTTTCCAACACTTGGAGTTTTATGTCTTTTTGATAATGGCCATATCAATGGTCATTGAAATGATACCATATTGTAGTTTTGATTTGCATTTCCCTAATCACTAGTGATGCTGACATTTTTTCACATTTTTTCACCATTTGTATTTCTTCTTTGGACAAAAGTCTTTTCAAGTCTTTTGCCCATTTTTTAATCAAGTAATTTGTCATTTTATTGTTGAGTTGTAGTATCTCCTTATATGTAATGACCTTTTAACAGTACATTCCGAATTCACTCCAATTCCATTCTTTATGTGATTGTAGTCATCTATTTTGCTTTTATATATGCCATAAACACATAATACATTGGTACTGTTTTGCTTTAGACTGTCAATTATATTTTAGAGCATTTTAAAATAAGAAAAATTGAATTTTGTATTTACCTTTATTTTTGCCATTTCCAGCACTCTTCATTTCTTTGTGTATATCCAAGTTTTTTGTCTGGTATGTTGCCACTGCCTGAAGGATTTCTCTTTAACATTTCTTGAGATGAAAGACTTCTGGTAACGAATTCTGTCAGTTTTTGTCTGAAAGTGTTTATTTCTCCCCCAGTTTTTTTTTTTAAACAATTGCATTTTTCAAAGCCCCTCTCCTCTTTCCCCCCACCCGCCCCCAAGATGGCTTCCTAGTCTGTCTGTTTGTCTTCTTTAGGAGGCACTGGGACCGAACCTGTGCCCTCCCATGTGGGAAGTGGTTGCCCAACCACTTGAGCCACTTCTGCTCCCTGCTGGTTGCAGCATCTGCTGGTTGCAGCATCTGCTGGTGGCAGCACCTGCTGGTTGCGGCGACTGCACATTGTGGCACCTGCTGGTTGTAGCCATTGTGGCGTCAGCTGGTTATGGTGTCTGCTGGTTGTAAAGGTTGCGGTGTCTGCTGGTTGCGGCATCTACTATTTGCGGCTGTTGCAGTGTCTGCTGGTTACGGTGTCTAAGGTGTCTGCTGGTTATGGTGTCTGCCAGTTGCGGCATCTTGCTGGTTGAGGCGTCGGCTTGTTGCAGTGTCTGCTCGTTGCAGCATCTGCTCGTCTTCTTTAGGAGACACCAGGAACCAAACCCGGGACCTCCCATGTTGGAAGCAGGCTCCCAGTTGCTTGAGCCACATCCGCTCCCTGTCTTCTTCAATTTTGAAAGATGTTTTCACTGGATATAGAGTTCTGGGTTTACACATATTTTCTTTCAGTACTTTAGAGATGTGACTCCATTGTCACGTCTTGCACAGTGATCTGGCTCACATAGTTCCTGATGAGAAGTCTGCTATAATTCTTATCTTTATTCTTCTCGATGTGATGTATTTCCACACACATTCCTTCCCCCCAGCAGCCTTCAAGATTTTGTTTGTTTTTATTTTGCAGCAGTTTGACTATGATGTGCCTAAGGTTTTTTTTTGTTTTGTTTTGTATTTCTCCTGGTTGGTGTTTTCTGAGCATCTTGTATCTGTGGTTTGGTGTCTCATTATTTTGGAAAATTCTTGAACATTATCTCCTCAGATATTTATTTTGTCACATTCTCTCTCTCTTTTCCTCTGGGATTCCAATTACAAGTATGCTAGATCTTTTGATGTTGTCCCACAGCTCTTGAGTATTATGGTTTACCTGCCCATTTTTTTCCTCTTTGTGTTTCAGTTTTAGTGATTTCTGTTGACCTGTATTCAGGTTTCTTTCTGTCCTCAGCTGTGTTGAAATCTACACATGAGCCTGTAGAAAGTATTTTTCATCTCTGTTATGTTTTTTTTTTCATTTCTAGCATTTCCATCTGATTCTTTTTAGTTTCCAACTGCTGAAATTTCCCATCTGTTCATGATTGTTGTTCACTTTTTCCACTTAAACCTTTAGCATATGATTAACATAAATAATCATAGTTATTTTAAATTCCTCTCTGATGGTTCCAGTATTGAGTCATATCTTAGTCTAGTTTTCTTGATGGCTTTGTCTCTTAGTGGTATGTTGTTTTCATTAGCTTCTTTGTGTATCTTGTAATTTTGGGTTGAAAACTGAGCCTCTTAGCTAGGCCTATAGATACTGAATAAATGGTATTTATGTTTGGAATGGGCACACCTTACTTTTGCTAGGCATTTAGTATGGGGATTAAGTCAGTGTAGTCTGGTGTTGAGCTGGGTTTGGGTTTTGCTGCTGTTATGGCTACCCTCAGTGTACCACAGACTTCACATTTTTCTATTCTTCTTTGTTTTTAGAGTAGGGGATGGGTTACCAGAGGGTTTTTCCAGTGTTTCTGTAACCTGTAGGCTTCATTATGCACATCAGAGAGGTTCTCACCTGTCTCTCTTGCCTCTCCCCCAGCAGTAGATTGTTGTTATTTGATACTCGGTGCTTGCTAGCCTTGTGGTAGGAAGTGGAAGAGGCTTCTCTGTTGTTCTGATTTAGCCTTAGTCTTACCAATTGCTGTGTCCCTGGGTCTCAGATATGACTCCTTCTTGATGGATACTGCCCCTCCACAGTGGTAGAAGATCTCTAAAGGCCTGAGCCCAGGATATTTTTCTGCCCTTCCCAGAGGGTGGAGGGTTTTTTTCTTTTTCTATTCCTAGCAGCTGTGGGTCTCCACTTATGCTCGTAGGGTGACAGGGTTTGCTGTCCTTCTCCCAGTGGGTTAAGGCTTTTGTTTTTTAGGGGAACTTGGGGAAAAGAATCTGGGTGAAGTTTTGTATCTTTCCAACAGTGCTGCTGCTTCCCTTCTCCTGCCTTCACCATGAGGAAGGCTCTCTCTGGTCTTGTAAACTGCCCTCAGTTCTTCTTGTGAACGTTTGGCGAGATCTGTGGAGAAGGTCCTGAAGTGGGTACAAATTCTCCTTGTGTCTGTGACTCCCAGGGGTTCTATATTCTCATGCTAGCCCATACTAGGCTTTTAGCAATTCATTAAGAATTTCAGCTGAATTCTTCTCACTAGCTTGGATGGCTCCTTGTATCTGCCCCAGGTAAGCAAGTGTTTGTGTCCTGTCTCTCCCTGGAGAAGCCTGTCTTACCTTAGATTTCAGACTAGTTGGTGGCCTTGTCACCTAAGTTCTGAAAAGGTTATGATTTAGTGGTTTATCTGGCTTTTTCCTATTGTAATGGTAGGAGTGACACCTTTTCTAGCTTTCACCATCTCTGGGGGTATTTTTGCTTATTGACTTTTCAAGGCCTGAGATTTGAGTTTTACCTCTTCATTTGGGTACAATTAAACATTGATTCTCAAATGAACTAGCATTGAAAGCTTGCTTTGTGTCCTTACAGAAACCTGGGGACCGTGGCAGCCATGGAGCCAGTGTAGCACCACATGTGGTGATGGTGTCAGAGAGCGTCGCCGCGTGTGCCTCACGTCCTTCCCCTCCAGACCTGGCTGCCCAGGAATGTCCTCAGAGACCTCCCTGTGTTCCCTGGAGGAGTGTACTGGTAGGTCTTCTTCCTTACTTTAGAATTTCTCCTCAGAGAAACCATATAATCCTCTGTTATTGTTATTGGCTGGACTCACCCTGCATCTAAGACGAGCAGTAACTTGGAGAACACTGTGTTAATGTGGTGACAGGGGCCTTACAAAATGAAGAAGATAGGGAAATGACAGGGAAACATATCTAAGTTAAAGAGCCAGATACATTAAATAATTTTTAAAAATACAAAAATGGAGAAGATGATCATTTCTTCCCTTTTTTTGGTTGTTTCTCCTTCCACTCCCCCCACCCCCTGCCCCTAGCCAATCTGTGGAAAACCATTTTCTTTAATTTTTCTCCCCATCATCCAGGGAAGCCTGAGAATACCACACAGACAATCACACAGACAATGATTTGACACAGGGGGGCTAGGCACGCCATCTTATCCTCTGGATGGACGCGGGTTTATTCTTTGCCACCCCTACCTGGGAGGACGGAGTGAGGAGGTTTCTTCTTGCCACCACCTCCTAAGCACCTTCGAGGCACTTCCTAGTGGGTAGTATTTGATGCTGATGGTCTACAGACATGGTGCAGGCTCAGTCAGGTTTCCTTCAGCTCATGGAGCCGAATCCCTTTCATCTACCACCGGTTACAATCATAAATAATCCTTGTTCTTTCTACACATCATCCCACCTCCCGATGCACAACCCAGCCCCTCACTTAGGTGCTGGCCTTTGTGCAGGTCTTGACTTTTGGATAAAGGGTTGCTGTCAAGTCCTGCTTTCGTCCACTCTCCAATTCCAGGTTGAAAGATCACCCCAAGTTCCTCATCCCTTTGGGATCTGGAGGAGTTAGGCACTTCTCTATGTTTTGATCTCACAGCACCTTTCAGCTAAAACCACAGGCACCTGGCAGCATCTCAGCTGGCTTCCTGCCTGTAACCTTAGAAAATTCTTATGTTTTCATCTTTCCAGCCAATGCCATAGGCCTTGTTCCCTTCATTCTGCCACCTCAAGAACCTTGTTCCCTCATCTGTCTTTTTCCTATTGCAGCCTCAAACCCAGGCTGTGCCTCCCAGCCCTAAGCCTGCCCACTTCTCTTTCATAAACTCTAGACCTACTGGGAATCCATTTTTTCTTCAGTGATATCTCATACTGTTTTCTGAGGCTCTCTTCTCTGTATACCATTTTCTTTATAAGTCCCCTTCACTTTCTATAACTCCTTCCTTGTGTAACACTTCCTTCAAATATACCTCGCTTTTAATTCCTGGGATGGCGTATTGTGTTAAGATATTCCATTCCTCACTCCCCCACCCCAAAGAAAAGAATATGTGATTTAGTTTTATGAGATGTGACTATGATCTAGCAATTTTTCTTTTTTTTTTCATTTTAAAAACAATGTATTGAAGTGTATCATTCATACATAAACATCCATAAACAATAAGTGTTTAGTAAACATTGAACTTATAAAACAAACATGCATAACATCATACAGGGCTCCCATACATCACCCCACCACAAATACTTTGCATTGTTGTGAAACATTTGTTAACAAATCATGAAAGAGCAATGTCAAAAGTATTACTACTAACTATAGTCCATATCTTCCTCTCCTATACATTTTTTAAAGGATTTATTTATTTATTTACTTTTATCCATTTTTACCCCTACCCCCGTTTTTGCTGTTTTTGTGTCCAATTCGCTGGGCAATTCTCTGTGTCTGTTTCCTGCCCTCTCTTCTCATCCTTCTCCTCCTGTCTTCACTGGAATTAGATCCTTGGAAACTCCAACGTGGGAGAAAGGTGTCCTACCGCCTGCGCCACCTTAGTTCCTGGTTTTTCGGCATACCTCGTTTAGGGTCTCCCTTGTGTCACTTTCCTGTTACATCATCATCTTGCTACATGGTTTGGCGGGGCCTGACGGCATACCCACACACGGAGCCTTAGGGGCTCACCTGCTCATGGGGTCTGGCGGCGCACCCGCTCGTAGGACCTGATGGCGCAACCATGCGCGGGCCTGGGGGGCTTACCCACATGTGGGGCCTCAGAGGCTCACCCACCCATGGGGCCTGGCGGCCCGCGTGCCTTCTATATTTTTCTTTTTTTTTTTCATTTTTACCAGGAGGTCCCGGGGATCAAACCCCAGTCCCTCCATATGGGAGACGGATGCCCAACCATTTGAGCTACATCCATCCCCCTGCTATATCTCTTAAGGTTGACCAAAGATACCTAGAGTTACAGTCATTTCCCATACAAGATGGTCATATAATAAATCAGGCTTGATTTATCACCAGCATTCTAAAAACCAGACGTAGGGAGAAAAACTAGGTCTGGGGACTCATGCATGGTTTCTAATATAGCGAATGTTTAGCCTACCCTGATTATCACAAAATCAGGACAGCGAAAATATCCACATTTAGCAATTTTTTTTCATTTCCTTCATTAACAAGGAGACCTTGGTCATGTCATTTAACCAATCTGTGCTCATTTATTTATCTTTCTGAACACTGGAGAAACAGGTGAATTTGTTTTTAGGATTAAATAAGATTAATGTGCCTGAACAGGATTTTTCAATATATTGCTTCCATAATTTGTTAAGCTGCCTTTGGTCTGTTATTTTATTTTTTGAAGTTGAAATGATGTTAAAAAAAATTTTATTCCAGCCTGAGTTCCGTAACACTGAGACAAATTTAACAATCAGTTGCCACTGGCTTCTACTCTATTTTTTAAAGTGGCAATAATATCAGTCTTTATTGACCACTTGCTGTGTGCCAGCACTATAAATACATGATCTCCTTTAAACCTTACAATGAGTCTACAAGGTAGTTATTGCTATGCTGGGTTCAGAACTTGAGAATTTACACATACATGAAGTATTACACCATTATCTCCACATGACCGATGGGGACTCTGGGTCATTGAGAGGGTAAGTGATATGCCCCAGATAATGAAGCTAGCAGCAGGGGGGCTCGATATTAAGCTCCATATTAAGCTCCCTATCTTTAATACTTTGCCTTTATGTATGGGCCAGTCTAACTTTCTAGAAGGATTAGCAACCATTTTTGAGGAAATGTACTGTTTCATGCCCTGGCCTTTAATTCTTTAATACTCTATGGGAACTAGAAATGTATATATTATAAATTAGAAGCAAGGTAAGTGCCACAGACACCCCTACTTCTAGTGTAAGTGGCCTCAGATGAATGCTTACATGGATGAAAACTGTCATTTTTCCAGTTGCTTTCTTTTTCCTATTCAACCTCTTTTTCCACTCCTTGGAAATGTAAATATCTGTTTGTAGGCTGCTGGGCACTGGGAAATCCCTTTCACTGCCGGTAAAGGAGGGAAGACTATATGAGACAGATATGAGTGAGGCCAGCAGCTTTTGGGCTTTTCTCCAGCTGTGGTTTTGGGGGCAGCAGCTGAGAATTCAGATGTCTGTGTTTATCCAGGGTTGGACTTTTGCTGCAGAGCAGGCAAAGAGGTGGAGCTCAGCATTCAAGGTCAAGAAAGCTGAGGATATTGGGAAAAGAATTGTTTAAGTAATGGATCATGGGTCTAGACTGGTTAGGGGAAGAAGTGAGGCCAGGAGGTTGCTGGCAGATGGGGAGAACAAAAGAGAAGCTGTAGAATCAGACTTCTCAATGAGGTTGAATATCCAGTGAGTGAGAGGGGAGGGTACAGCCAGAGAGTAGGCTATTAAGTTAAGGTTTCAGAAGAGGAGCAGCTGCAGACAATGACAAGGTATGACATGTTGGAGGGACCACTCCGATGGATACTGAAGTCACCCAGGGTGGTACCAGCTAGGGCATGGTGAGGAAGACTGGGGATGCAGGTGTTAAAGTGATGGCCGGATGTCAAAATTGAAAATGGAAGTCGATGAATGCACCCTTCTGCTGGCCCTGTTGGTTTGTCAATGAAATATGTGCAACAGATTACCCCTGATC
>JAQZBX010087891.1:0-12811 GCA_029593785.1 Cabassous unicinctus | reverse complement strand
GGTGCATGGAAGGAAGTTCACCTGAACATATATACAAGGTATATAAAATTGTTCAAATGTTCATGGGGCATTGTCATAGTGGGTGGAGAATCACTCAATAAATGAGAGAATACTGAATTCCCAGCCTGGAGAACTCTGCCACATTCTCCAAGGGAGCAGCAACAGTCCCCCAAGTGCAGGGACAGTGTCTGGCAAAGGAGGATGATCCACTGATGGGCCCTTGTTATTGATGACTAGCCTTACGAATCTTTGCTCTTGAAATGGAAACTTAGCCTATTGTTATGGGATGCCTAGGATTTGCTTACTAAGAACCTCCTTTCATTCAAGTGTGGCCTCTGTCTAAGCCAAACTCAATATATGAAAGCATCACATTCCTCCCAGCATGGGACATGACTCCTGGAGATGAGCCTCCCTGGCACCAAGGGATTACTACCAAGTGCCAACTGGCAATATGACTGGAAAAAGACCTCGAATAAAAAGGGGGAAAGTTAAGACAAATGAGTTCATATAGCTAAGAGGCTTCAAAGTGAGTTGGGAGGTCATCCCGAGGTAATGCTTACACACATCTCAGTAGGACCTCATAGACTTCCAAAGTGGATATCACCCCAAATAGAGGGGCTCCTGAGGGCTCTGGAGACACCCAGGTCCTAAGTCAGAGTGGATAGCTCCAGAGTTTGATGGCTTGCCAGTGGGCCCAACTTTTGGAATTTTTGCTCCTGAGAGTGCCAGATTTGGACTCAAATATGTCTTCCCTGCAAATGGTTCATTTGTCCCTTCTATTCAAACCTATACATTGTGCTGGAGTTTGTAGGTGTACATCAAGAGACTGGAGTCTTTGGGCTGTCCATGTGCCAGCAGGGCCTGGAATCTTGGTGGAGCTGCAGCTCCTACTCTACAGCTCAATGGACTCACCCAGTACACCTGGCAGGGAGATGATGATGGACAATGGTCATTCCAGGGAATGGAGAGGGTCTGCAGCTGCAGGCAGGATAATCCCATCCATCTTATCCATGGGACGTAGGCCCCTCTCAATTGGAGGTGGAGTGGACATCACGATCCCAGACTCCTTAGGATTGGGAGAAGAGCTATGGATTAGAATGGATTTGTTGGTGTTCTGTTATAGACATATTGTGATTCAAGCAATGGAAGAAATTACAACATTAATGTGGAGCCAGTGGCCACTGGATGCTCTGGGGGTAGGGAGAGGGAAAAACAGTTGTAATATAGGGGCTTTTTTGGGACTTGGGAATTGTCATGATTGACATTGCAACGATAGATATAAGCCATTTTATATCATCATATAACATGCAGAAGTGTGTGGGAGAAAGTATATTCTACAATGTGAACTATGGTCCATGCTTAATGGCAAAGCCCCAGGATGTGTATATCCATTGTAGGTGATGTGCCACACTAATGAAGGATGTTTATGTGAGGGGTTGTGGAGGTGTGGGACATGGGGCATATGGGAATCCCTATAATTGTTGTGTAACATTTAGGTAATCTAAGTATCTTTTTAAAAAATTTAAAAACAATTATTAAAAAAAAAGAACAGGCAGAAGAAAGATTACTGACATTAACGATAATACATCTGAAATCAGACAGATAGTAGAACAAGTAGATAAAAGGTAGAAAAATTCAGCAGGGACTCAGGGAATTTAATGACAACCCTAAATGCACAAACATATGCATTATAGGCATCCCAGAGGGAGAAGAGAATGGAAAGGAGGTGGAAGGATTGTTGGAGGAAATATTTGGTGAAAATTTCCCAACTTTTTTGAGGGTCATGGATGTTCATGTCCAAGAAGCACAGCAGACTCCAAACAGTATAACTCATAACAGATTTACCCCAGGATACATAGTTATCAAGTCATAAATTCTTAAGACAAAAAGAAAATACTGAAAGCAGCAAGAGAAAAGAGATCCATCACATACAAAGGAAGCTCAATAAGATTAATTGCTGATGTCTCATCCAAAACATTGGTGTCAAAAGGCAGTGGTGGGAAACAGATGTGGCTCAAGAGATGGAGATTTTGCCTACCACATGGGAGGTCCCATATTCAGTTCCCAGTGATCCCTAAAGAAAGCATGCAAGACAGTGAGCTGATGTGACAGGTTGGCATGGTGAGCTGATGCAACAAGATGATGCTACAAGAGACATGAGGAAAACATAATTAAATACACAACAAAGCAGGGAGCTGAGGTGGCTCAAGCTATTAGGCAACTCCCTCCCACATTGGAGGTCCTGGGTTCAATTCCCAGTGACTCCTACAAAGAAGATCAGCACACAGAAAATGCAAACAATGAGAGGATAGGCAGAAATGAATAAATTAAATAAATCTTTAAAAAGGCAGTGGTATGACATAGTTAAGGTGCTAAAACAATTAAAAAAATTGCCAGCCAAGATGTCTGTAACCTGGCATTCAAAAATGAGGAAGAGATCAAAACATCCACAGATAAAAGAAAATTAAGAGAGTTTGTCAACAAGAAACCTGCACTTCAAGAAATACTAAAGGGAATTCTGCAGGTTGAAAGGAAAAAACAGGAGAGAGGGTTGCAGGAGAGTGTAGAAAGGAAAAATTGTAGTAAGGATAACTAAAAAGATAAGAAGAGAAATAAAAACAAAACATGATATATACACACCTGAAGAAAAAATGGCTAATGTAATACCTCAACAGTAATAATATTGAGTATTAACGGATTAAACTTTCTAATCAAAATAAAGAGAAAAGCACAATGGATAAGGAAATATGATCCATGTATATGCTATCTACATGAAAATCACCATAAAACCAGGGACACAAAGAGATTACAAGTGAATGGTTGGAAAATGATTATACATGCAAACAATAACTTAAAAAGGGCAATAGTAGCTATATTAATATTGGTCAAAATGGAATTTAAATTCAAAACTATTGTAAGAGACAAAGAATGACACAATATATTAATAAAAGGAGTAATCTGTCGAGAATAAGTAACAATCATAGACAATTATGGACCTAACCAGGGTGCCCCAAAATACATGAGAAAAACACTGGACAAAACAAATGGAAAGTAGACACCTGTACAATTACAGTGGTGCACTTTAATACACCATTATGACAATTAGACAGAATATAACAACAGAGTGTCAATAAAGAAATGGAGACATTGAATAATACATTAGAGAATATAGCCATAATAGAAATAGACAGAACATTAAACCCAGAAATAGCAGCATACACATTTTTATCAACACAGATGAATCAATCTCTACAATAGACCACATGCTATGTCACAGACCAAGTATAATGAAATTCAGAAAGATTGAAATTATACAAAGTAATTTCTGAGTCCAAAACGGAATGAAGCTTGAAATTAATAAGGGATGTCAAAACAGAGTAGGCACAAAGATATGGAAAATAAAAAAAACACACTCTTAGACATTCAGTGGGTCGAGGAGGAAATTGCAAAAGAAATCAGTAACTACTTTGAAATGAATGAACATGAGAACACAATGTATCAAAACTTATGAGATGCAGCAAAAGCAATATTGAGGGAGAAATTTTTAGCCTTAAAGGCCTATATTAAAAATGAAGAAAGAGCTAACATTAAAGACCTAACTGCATACCTGGAGGAATTAGAAAAAGTACAACTAACTAATCCCAAAGCAAGTAGAAGGAAGGAAACAACCAGGATTAGAGCAAAGCTAAATGAAATTGAAAATAAGAAAGCACTAGGAAAAATTAACAAAACCAAAAGCTGGTTCTGTGAGATTATTAAAATTGACAAATGCTTAGCTAGACTAACAAAGTAAAAAGAAAGAAGATGCAAATATATGACATAAGAAACAAGAAAGGGGACATCATCAATGATTCTACAGAAATAAAGACTGTCATAAGAGGATACTTTAAAATATTTCATGCCAAAAAGGTGGATAATAGAAGAAATGGACATATTTCTAGAAGGACACAAACAACATTCATTGACAAAAGAAAAATTGATGAACTCAACAAAACAATCAAAAATTACAAAATTCAATTAGTCATTTAAAACCTCCTAAATAAGAAGATGGCTTCACAAGTGAATTCTACCAATCTTTCAGGAAAGAATTAACAACAATTCTTCTTGAACTCTTACAAAAAATAAAAGTGGAGGGAACATTGCACAACTCATTCTATGATGCCAGCATCACCTTAATACCAAAGCCACGTAAAGACACCACAAGAAAGCAAAACTATAGGCCAATCACTCTAATAAACCTGGATGCTAAAATATGCAATGAAAGTGAGCTTATAATTGAGTTCAGCAAAGTGACAGGCTAAAAAATCAATGTACAAGAATCAGTTACATTTCTGTACACTAAGCATGAGCAATCTGAGGAGGAAATCAAGAAAAAAAAAATCCAATTTACAATAGCAACTAAAAGAACCAAATACCTAGGAATAAATTTATCAAAAGATGTAAACGACTTGTACACAGAAAAATACACAAAACTGTCAAAGGAAATCAAAGAAGACCCAAATAAATGGAAAAATATTCCTTGTTCATGGATAGGAAGACAAAATATCATTAAGATGTTTATCCTATCCAAACTGATTTATACATTTAATGCAATCCCAGTGAATATTACCACAGAATTTTTTTTTTTACTGAATTGGAAAAGCTAGCTATGAAATTTACTTGGAAGGGCAAGGAACCCTAAATAGCCAAATACGTATTGAAAAAGAAAAATGAAATCAGAGGAATCACACTACCTGACTTTAAAACATACTACAAAGCTACAGTGATCAAAACTGCATGGTATTGGCACAAGGATAGAAATACTGACCAATGCAACTGGTCTGAGAGTTCTGATATAGATCCCAACCTATACAATCAACTGATATTCCACAAGACCACCAAGCCCACTCAAGTGGTGCTTAGAGAATTGGATATTCATATCCAAAAGAATGAGAGAGGAACACCATCTCACACCTTATACAAAAATTAATTCAACATGGACCAAATATCTAAATGTAAGAGCCAAGACCATAAAGATCTTCGAAGATAATGTAGGGAAGCATCTACAGGATCTTGTATTAAGAAATGGTTTCATGAACTTTACACCCAAAGCACAAACAATGAAAGAAAAAGTAAATAAATGGTACATCCTCAATATTAAAAACTTTTGCACCTCATAGGACTTTGTCAAGAAAGTGAAAAGTCAACCTATTCAATGGGAGAAATTATCTGGGAATCATATATCTATGAGTGGCCTAATATGCAGCTTATATAAAGAAATCCTACGCCTTGAAAATGAGAAGACAAACAATCCATTTAAAAAATAGGCAAGTGATTTGAATAGACACTTTTCCAAAGAAGAAATACAAATGACTAAAAAGTGCATGAAAAGAGGCTCAACATCACTAGCTATTAGGGAAATGAAAATCAAAACCACATTGAGATATCATCTTACATCCATTAAACTGGGAGCTATTAAAGAAACAATGGGCTACAAGTGTTGGAGAGGGTGTGGAGGATTGGGTACCCTTATCCACTGCTGGTGGAAATGTAGAATGGGGCAACCATTGTGGAGGACAGTTTGGTGGTTCCTCAGGTAGCTAACTATAGAACTGCCATATGATCCAGCAATCCCATTGCTGGGTATATACTAGAAGAATTGAAAGCAAGGCATGAAAGATGTATACACACCAATGTTCATAGAGGGCATATTCACTATTAACAAAAGTTGGAAACAACCCAGATGGCCATCAACAGATGAATGGATAAACAAATTGTGGTATATACATACAAAGGATTATTACTCAACTGTAACAAGGAATGCAGTATTAGCCCACAGAATAACATGGCTGAATCTTGAAGATCTTATATTGAGTGTAGCAAGCCAGGCACTGAAGGACAAATATTACATGACCTCACTGATATGAATTAAGCAAATTGAGCAGACTCACAGAGCTAGAGTCTGGAAGATAAGTTTACAGAAGAGAAGAAAGGAGAAGGAGTTTGTAAGTCAATGCCTATATGGGCAAAATCTATGATAAGTTGGAAGGGTGTAGTTGTGCAGTGGGTGGGCATGACAGCAGTGCAGTGATATTATTGGGTTCTGCAGTGCTTGTTTGTGAGTGTAGTAGGGTGGGGAGTGTGGGTTGGACTGTCCATGGAACTGGGGGTAAGTTTTAGGGAAGGAGAAGGTGAAATCTGGTGATTTTTGGGTATGTGGTTGAAAATACAATGTTTGAATGTTCTTTTGGCAATATGACATGGGAAGATTACTGGTTTGGGGTGTTGGATATGGGGGGCATTAAGGACAGTGTGCACCTGGGGCAGACTTCTGGGAGTGTAGTGTTTATCTTGTCATAATGTGTTGTATCAATGGGTAGAGACTCACATAATGAGAGGCAAGGTGGAGGACTCCTATCCTGGGGTATCCTGCTATGACTTCAAATAGAGGGGATGGAGTCTGTAGAAAGCATAGGCAGTCCCTAATAGGGGAGGAAAGCCAGTATGTCAAGCCCTCAGTGTTGTTGCAAGTAACTATGAATCTTGTCTTTCAGTGAGTTGATCTTTGTGGTTAATGTGGGTCCCAAGGTGAGGGGGAGGGAGAAATAGCATAGATGGAACAAGGCACATTTTGGGGGTGATGGAATTGTTCTACTTGTTCTGGCAATGTTTGATATAGACCATGTTAGACTTCATCAAAATCTATAAGCATGTCTCGTCCAAAATGTAAATCATAATTTATGTAAATCATAAATCATTGACCAAGGTTAGTGCCAATGTTTCAATATTTGTACATCAATTGTACCAAATGTACCATCCACATGTAAAATGTTATTAATAGTGGAAAGGAGAAAATGGGGATGATGTTGGGTAAATGGAAGCACCCACATTCTGGATGTAACTTTCCTATAACTAAAGTTTCTTTGAAGAAAAAAAGGAAAAAAAAAAAAGAAACTGGGTGAATAAATGGAAGAAAATGTCGCTGTACATACAAGACAACAGATCTTACAGTGATGAAAGACATAATGTCAAAAAATTTTAATTTTATATATTTTTTATTTTTTCAGTTTTTAAAATTTTTGTTTTATTTTGATTTTTAAAATTATCATTAATATATCATTTTCCTATTAATTGTATTTGGTTATTTTGTTGGCTTCATTTTTGAAGAAGTTTTGGATCACAGAAGGGTTCCAACTTTGGCAGGGGTGGATCATTGGTGTGGGGTGTCAGAGATGGGAGATACATGGATAGTGGTTCCCTTGGGGCATACCTATAAGGCATATGAATGTGTTCAAGTGTTCATGGGACATTGTCACAGTGGATGGAGACTCACAAAATAACCAAAAGAATATTGAATTCCCATCCTGGTAGCTCTGCGACATTCTCTAATGGGACAGCAAGAATCCCCTGAATACAGGGGCTGTGACTAGTGAAAAAGGATGAACCATTTGTGGGTCCTTAATAGTGATGACTGTTCTTATGAACATTTACTTTTGAAATTGAATCTTAGAGTTACCTAAGAGTTACCTCTTGAGAACCTCCTTGTTGCTCAAATGTGGCCTCTCTCTAAGCCAATCTCCACATATAAATGCAATAAATTCTCCCCAGTGTGGGGCTTGACTCCCAGGGATAAGCCTTCCTGGCACTGAGGGATTACTACCAAGCACCAATTACCAATCAAAATGGAAAAAGACCTTGACCAAAAGGGGGAAAGAGTAAAGACAAATGAATTTATATGTGTAAGAGACGTCAAAGTGAGTTGGGAGGTCAATCCAGAGGTTATGCTGATGCACATCTCAGCAGAATCTCATTGAATGCCACAGTAAACATTGCCTCAAATAGCTGGGCTTCTGAGGACTCTGGAGACATCCAGACGCTACAGGCAAGGCAGATACTTCAGGAGTTTGGCAGCAAGCCAGTGGACCCTATTTTGGAATTTTTGCTCCCCAGTGGGCAGAGTTGGACTCATTTGTGATTTCCCTACACATGGCTCTTCTGTCTCTTCTATTTAAACCTATGGTTAATACTATATTTGATAGGTGTATGTCCAAGAGACTTAAATCTTTGGGTTGTCCATGTACCAGCTGGGCCCTGAATCTCAACAGATTTACACCCACTTCATTATACTCACCCAGGGCAACTAACAAGGTGATGATTATTGGCAATGACCATCTGAAGGAACAGAGGGAGTCCAGCACTGCAAGCAAAATAGTACCTTCTAACTGCCCCATGAAATCTAAGACCCTCTCAATTAGAGGTGGACTGGGAATCACTATCCCAATATCCTCAGGATTGGGGAATGAACAATGGACTAGAGTTGCCTTACTGGTATTCTACTATAGACTTACTGTGATTCTTGCAATGGAAGAACTTTTATCATTGATGTGGAGGAAGTCACCACTGGAGGTTCTGAGGGGAGGGAGAGGTAAAAATAGGTGTAATTTGGGGGCATTTTTGGTACTTGAGAATTGACTTGAATGACATTGCAATGACAGATACAGGTCATTATATATCTTATAATAGCTTACAAAAATGTGTGGGAGAGAATGTAAACTACAATGCAGTGTATAATCCACTCTTAGTGGCAATGATCCAAAATGTCTTCATCAACCTTAAGAAATGTACTACACTAATGAAGGATGTTGTTAATGTGGGAAAATGTGGTAGAGGTAAGTAGCAGGGCATATGGGAATCCCCTATAATTTTTATGTAACATTTATGTGATCTAGAAACAGGGAAGTATGCCTGACACTGAAGGACAAATATTGCATGACCTCAATGATATTAATTAAGTATACCGAGCAGATTCACTGGGCTAGAGTTTGGAACAATGGTTTACAGGAGACAAAAATGTAGTAGAATGTGGTGAGCCAATGCCCATAAGGGCAAAATCTACAATAAAGTGGAAGGGTATAGTTGGGCATTGGATGGGCATGGCAGTGGTGCAGTGATGTGATTGGGTTCAGAAGTGCTGGCCTGTGAGTGGTAGTAGGGTGGAGTGGTTGGGTTGGACTATCCATGGGACTGGGAGTAGGATTGAGGGAAGGAGCAAATGAATTCTGGGAATTTTCAGGTCTGTCGTTAAACATATAATGTAGGAAATGTTCTTTTGGCAAATATGGAAGGGATTGGTGACTGGTGGAGGGTATCTGGTAGGGGGGTATACAGGATAGGGTGCACCTGGGGCAGATTTCTATGGAATATCTAAAGTGTTCATCTTTTCATAGTGTGTTATATCAGTGGGTGGAGACTCATGCAATAAACAAGAAAATATCAAATTCCCATTCTGGGGAGTTTTTCTATGTTCTCAAATAGAGGGACAAGAATCCTTCAAGAACATAGGCAGTACCTAATAAAAGAAAAAGAAAACAGACAAATATGCAAAGTCCTCAATATTATGGCAAGTAACTATGAATCTTATTTTTCAAAAATTGAAATTATTGGTAACCAACACTTCTGAGGGGAGGCAGAGGGAAGAATCAATTAGATCAAACATAGGGCATTTTATGGGCATTAGAATTGTTCAGCATGATCTTGCAAGACCGGATATAAGTCACTTCAAATTTTGTCAATACCTATAAAAGTGTATGATCCAAAATGTAAACCATAATATAAACCATTGAACGTGGTTAATAGCAATGCTTAAATATTTGTACATCAATTGTAACAACTGTATCATCTGCATGTAAAATGCTATTAACAAGGGAGAGGGGAATAGGGGGAAGGTGTGGGGTATAAGGGAAACACCTGTATTCTCTATGTGACTTTTCTGTATCCTAAAGCTCCTTTGGAGATAAAGTGGGAAAAAAAAGATGATGGCAGAATAAGAAAGAAAGAAAGAAAGAAAGAAAGAAAGAAAGAAAGACAGACAAAGAAAGAAAGAAAGAGAAAGAAAAAGAAAGAAAGAAAGAAAGAAAGAAAGAAAGAAAGAAAGAAAGAAAGAAAGAAAGAAAGAAAGAAAGAAAGAAAATGTCACTGGACACACAAGACAACAGATTTTACAGTGATGAAAGGCAAACAGTTAATTTTTTATTTTTTATTATTTCAAATTGTTATAAATTTTATGGTATTTTATTGGTTATTCTTTAAAATGTTATTTATTTTTTTAATTAATTTTATTCTGTTATTTTGTTGGCATCATTTTTCAAGAGGATTTGGATCACAGAAGGGTCACAGTAGTGGTGGGGGAGGATCACAGGTATGGGTGTCAGTGCTGTGAGGATGCACGAGAAGGGGTTCACCAGGGGCATGCTAAGACATATGAATGTGTTTAATTGTCCATGGGACATTGTCTCAGTGGGTGTAGATCCACACAATAATGAAAAGAATATTTAATTCCCATCCTGGGGCATTCTTCTACATTCTCTGAAAGGACAGCAAGAATCCCCCAAGTGGAAGGGCAATGTCCAGTGAAGGAAGACAGACCATTATGACAGGCCCTTGACATTCATGATTGTACTTATGAACCTTTTCTTGTGAAATTGAAACTTAGCCTGGTAGTATATATTGCCTAAGATTTACCTCTTGAAAACCTCCTTGTTGCTTAAATGTGGCCTCTCTCTAAGCAAACTCAGCATATTAACACACTACCTTCCCCCATAGCAAGGAACATGACTCTTGGGGATGAAACTCCCTAGCACTGAGGGATTATTGCCAAGCACATCTAGCAATGCATCTGGAAAAAGACATTGATCAAAAGGGGAAAATGGTAAATACCAATGAGTTTTTATGACTAAGAGATTTAAAATGGAGTCAAGAGGTCAATCCAGAGGTTATGCTTATTCAAGTTACACCAGGATCTCATTGACCGACACGATAAACAGTGCCTAAAATAGTGGGACTTCTTAGGGCTCTAGGGATATATAGACATTATAAGCAGGTTAAGAAGGTCAAGATTTCAGCTTCCTGTCAGTGGTCCTTACTTTGTAATTTATGCTCCACATTGTAACAGAGTTAAACTCATTTATAGGTTCTATTCATATGGCTCTTCTCTGCCTTTTATCTGAACCCATAATTAGCACTATATTTCATAAATATATGTCCCAGAAGCTTAAATCTTTGGTCTTCTCATGTGTCAATTGAGCCTTAAATTTCAGCAGAGTTCCAAAACCTACTCTCCAATATTTTGGTCTCACCTGGGACGATCACCAAGGAGATGATGACAGACAATGCCCATCCCAAGGAACAGAGAGAGTCTGCAACTGCAAGCAAGAGAGTTCCATCTACCTACCACATGGGTAATAAAATACATGCCCTGTATTTTTTATGTAACATTTATGTAATCTAAAGTTTCCTTAAAAAGAAAAAGAATTTAAAAATGAACCCATGGGGTGGAAGGATGGAACTGTCTGGCTTGCAGTTCTAGATACTCTCATTTTTGGTATGGATGCTTTCCATCATCATGATTTGTTAGTTGTCCTGGGCAAGTCCAAGGAACTTGAGAGTAGTCGTTGGCTGCAACTCTGTTGAGATTCAGAGCTCAACCAGCATATGAACAGACTGAAGATGTAAATGTCTGGGACACATATTTAACTGTTATATAGTGCTAACTATAGGTTCAAATAAAAGGGACATAAGAACCATATGAGGGAGAAATATAAATGAGTCTAAGTCTGATATATTGGGGAGATTGGCTCTGGAGTTAAGTGAAGGAAATCTTAGCCTTTTTCTAGCTCACAGAGAAAACAATAGGTTTATATAAAAATCCTGATATTATTTCCTAATATCTGTGATTAACAATTGAAAACATCATAGCTTGCAGTGGAAAAAATACCCACATTACTTTTTTGAATCAATTTTATTGAAATGTATTCATAAACCATATAATCCATCTAAAGTGTACAATCAATGGTATTTGGTACAATTACAGAGTTGTGCATTCATTACTTCAAACAATATTAGAGAATTTTCAATACCCCAAAAAGGTGCTTAAAAAACAAAGAGAAAACAAAACAAACAAATAAAGGAACACAAAAAAACCCTACCCCTTAAGAGTCAACTCTCAATCTCACTATCCATCTCCTGCCATAAATAACTGCTAATCTACTTCTGTCTATAGTTTATTTGTATTTTTATTTTGTGTAAACAGAATCTACAAATCTATAGTACTTTTGTAGTAATTTCTTTCAATTATCATATGTCCTTTTTAACTGTTGATGAAAGGTTACTAATACATTACCATACACTAATGTCCATAGATTGCTTTGGTTGTATTTTGACCAAAATCACCATGATACAAACATCTTGTAATATTGACATATATTTGTTCTGTTTCATAGAAAACATTCTGATATATGTACTATTAACAATATACATTTTTCACAAGAGAGTTTTCTATGCTATACAGTACTATGTTTCATTTTTTAGCTTTCCTTCTAGTATATACATAACCTTGGAATTTTCCTTTCAACCCCTAGCATACCCATACATCAGGGCTGCTAATTACAAACACTATGATTTACTTTCTCCATTTCTATGCATTTCCAAATATTTACAAACACAATTTTACCAAGTCTGCACAGATTAAACCACAACTTTCCATTCTCTAATCTCACTCTCTTTTTTGTTGATTTATATTCTAGCTATTAACTCCATGAATTTGCTCATTATATCCAGTTCATAATAGCAAATTCAAACATGGATGAATCTTGAAGACCTTATGTTGAGTGAAGCAAGTCAGGCATTGAAGGAAGAACAGCTTATGACCTCATTGATTTGAATTGAGGTAAGATAAGAGTTTCTGAGAACCACTGACCGAAAGATAGGCTAACCAGGAAGAAAGAAAGAAGGGTAGGCTGTGAGCCATCACCCATAGGGACATTATCTATGGTAA
>JAQZBX010087890.1:0-12835 GCA_029593785.1 Cabassous unicinctus | reverse complement strand
AAAAAAAAAAAAAAAGAGTGTGGCCAATTGAAAACGGCTGCAGATGGTCTGTGCTGCAGATGGTCTGTGCTCCTAAGGAGTCTAGAATTAATGCAGAGAGAGCGATGAAATCTGTAGAAACCTCACGAAAGCTGTAGACGGCCACCCAAAGATATCGGGTCCTAATACCTGAAATGCGTAAATGTTATTTTATAAGGCAAAAGGGTCTTTACAGATGTGGTTAAATTTGAGGATGTTGAGATGGGATATCCGTGATTATATGAGTGGGCCCTAAATCCAACTACAAGTCTCCTTTATAAGAAAGAGGCAGAGGGAGATGGTATACCCAGAAGAAGAGAAGGCTCTGTAAAGAGATTGGAGTGAAGTGGCCCCAAGCAAAGGAATGCCAGCACTGTGAGCGAATATACATTTCTGTTGTTTTAAGCTACCAAGGCAGAGATAATTTGTGACAGCAGCCTCAGGAAACTAATGCAAAACCAGACAATGACAAGATAGGGTGAAGGGTGTTAGAGAAGAATGCACAGGAGGGACCTGTGACCAAGCCCAGTGGGGAGAGAAGCCAGCAGGGGATGCTTATTTAAAACATGCCTCTTCTAGGGAGTGGATGTAGCTCAAGTGGTTGAGTGCCTGCTTCCCATGTACAAGGTCCTGGGTTCAATCCCCAGTACCTCCTAAAAAAAACAAAAAACAAGCATGCCTCTTCTTAGTCCCCAGAAAGTCTGGCGTAGTGATTGGGTGGATCAACCCTAGAGCTGGACTTTCCTGTTTGTGTCTATACTCTGCAACATATACTACTTGTGTGTTTACGATGTTTTGATGTTTCAATGAGTGAATATATGTCAATGCCTGGCACATAGTAAGCACCCAGAAAAGTGCACTGTTGTAATTATTTTCATTGGAGTTTGATGAAGGGTATTTTTCTTTGGTTCAGAGCTTGGCTCCTCTTTCACCTATGATCTATGTCTCCTTATGGCTATTTTTTGTGATAGTCGAGCCTGACTGTTTCACATCCTAGGTATCTTACACTGCTCTGGATTATCCCAAGGTGTTCTGCTCTACAAAACAGAACTGAACAATTGTCATCCGAGGGGGCGAGGCTTGCTGACATGGCCCTCATCTATTTTCCTAGTGACAACCTGGGTACCCACCACCCAGATCAACATCTAGAACTCGTAGCTCAATTGAGCCCCTTCCTAGTCAATACTTCTCAAAGTAAAGGCAACCTGATTCTAATTTCTTAGAGGTGAATTTGCCTGTTCTGGAACTGCATATAAATGGAATCATATTTATGTACTTTTTGGTGTCTGGCTTCTTTTTGTGCAACATTATTTGCCAGAGTCACCCATGTTGTTGCATGTAGCCATACTTCATTTTTTAAAATCGCTGTGTAGCATTCCACTGTATTAAAGAAACTACAGCTGACGGGCATTTGGGCTGTTTTCAGTTTATGGCAATTATTAATAAACTGCTATAAACGTTCTTACATCATACCTTTTGGTGGATGTCTGCACTAAATTCTGTCGGGTAGATGTTTCTGGGTTATGGAGTATACATATATTTAGCTTTAGTAGATTCAAACAGTTTTGCAAAGAGGTTATACCAATCTACATTCCCAGCAAATATGAGAGTTCCAGTTGCCCCACATCATGGCTGACATTGATATTGATATCCAATTGACACAGAATCACAGTGGTGCCTTTGTCTTACATTTTCTGGACCTTCTCTTCCATTTCATTGGTCTGTCTGTCTATCCTTGTGTTGTTTCCTTACTGTCTTTACTATAGCTACAACAAGAGTTGATACGTGGTAGTGTGAATTTTCTAGCTTCATTTTCCTTCAAGATTGCCTTGACTTTTCTTGGTTCTTTGCATTTTCACATAAATTTTAGAATCATTTTGTCAATTTCTCAAAAAAAACCAAACAAACCCACATACAACCTTGCTGGGATTTTGACTTAGACGGCATTGATTTAACAGAAAACTGGAAAGAATTTCCATCTTAACAATATTGAGTTTTCCAATCCTTGTTCTTTCTGTTACCTGCAGAGAGTTTATTTTAGTTTTAAAAAAATTTCTCTCTGTAGTAGTTTGTACTTTTTAGCAAAGAGGTTTTTTTAATGTCTTCCATTAGACTTATTCCTATGCGATACTTTTGAGGTGCTATCATAAATGGCATTTAGAATTGACTTCAATTTTCTAATTGTTGCTAGTATTTAGAAATATAGTTTATTTTTAGATTGACTTTGCTAAGCTTAATTTTAATGGCTTGTCTACACATTCTTTTGTTTTTTTAATGCACACAATGCTGTCATCTGTGAATAATGACTGTTTTGCTTCTTCCTTTCCAGTTCCTAGACTTTTTTTTACCCCTTACTTTATTGACTGGAATCTCCAGCACAATGTTGAATGTTGAATGGTACTGATGCTAATGGATATCCTTGCCTTGTTCCCAGGCTCAGGGGGAAAGCTTTTAAATGAAAAGTTGATTTAAGAACATTATGATGAATAAGGACATTCTCATATCTTCTGCAAAATCATCGTGAAAGACATTACCCATATCTTGCTTAAATTCTCCTTCCTTGGGGATCCAAGTAGAATTCTGTTTTGAATTCCATTCCAAGGAAAATCATTGTCCCTTATGAATTATAGCTATGCTCCCTTTTGTTGAATGATGATATTCATGTAATCTTCTATGTGTATTTTTTTTTTTTTTTAGGAGGTATCGGGGATTGAACCCAGGATCTCATACATGGGAAGCAGGCACTCAACCACTGAGCTACATCCATTCCCCAATGAGAGTTGGTTTTCTCATTTGTTTTTAGGAAATACTGGGGATCGAACCCAGGACCTCGTACTTGGGAAGCAGACGCTCAACCACTTGAGCTACATCTGCTCCAATCTTCTGTGTTTTTGCTCTGGCTGCCAGGAAGCTCAAAACTAAAGTAAATGTTCAATCAAAATAACTACATTTGATGAGGTTCTTTATATATTTGATATATCAATAAGTTTCTTTTCTGTTGCCATTTTGACGTGTCTTCTATGATAAACCATCTCAAATATTTTTTCCAAAATAAATGGTGAGGCCATCTTTGGAAACAGTTTCCTACATTCTGTGATTCTGTCAGAGCTCTTCCAAGTTTCATCTCCTCCTTTGCCAGGTGGGTTTCAGGACCCACAAAGACAAATGCTTGGAACAGATTTTTTGCATGCCCTGCTGCTGTTTTGCTTTCTAAATTGGAGACCATGTGTCTAAACCAGTGTGATGTTAGCTCTGTACAGCATGATATCATTACATTGAGCTGACTTCCTAGAAGCACTGTCTGTCTTGTTTTCCTGATAGCTGATTAAATAAGGCACTTAAGAGCAGTCTAGAAAGTTCCTTTCATAAAAATGTTCCCAAGAATTTAGGTCTTTGCTTGAAAAAAATTTTTTTTTTCAGATGGGTGAAGTAGTTGGAGTACAAGAAAGAACTGATTAAAAATAAGGAAACTTAATCAAGTTAAGCAAATTCTGCAGAGTTAATTATGCTTTGAAGAATCTAACCAGCAAATTGTTCTCACTGGGGACTTGGTTCTCTCTTTCACACAAGGAAAATTCCAGTTCAGTTTTGTCACTTATGCTAAACAAATTGGGAGGGCAGGAATGCGGTTTTAGTTTCATACAAACTGTTCATTTTCATTCCTCTCAAATACCCTTTTTATTAAAATTCTCAACTCATGTAGAAGTAAGGTTGGACAAACAGAAAGTTTAGACAATTGAAATATTTTAAGTGTTTTTGATTCATTTCCTTGAAGTCACTTATCCTGCCCAGTCTGGTGTCAGAGTTTTCCTCCAACCCACATGTGTCTCTCCCATACGTTTTTTGCATTTAAAATGAGAGATTATTTTTAATTTGAATTCCCTAGGTTTTAGAGAGAAATATCTTCTCTCTCTCTTTTGTTTAAATGCAGAGAATCTAAGCAATGTCTCTTACAGGCTTTGATATCAAGGTGAGCTGTTGAAAAACAGTGGGGCCCAGGAAGCTGAATTAAAAATAAACATCAGAGCCAGGACTGGCTGCATAATTTACGGGGCCCACTACAAAATGAAAATGTGAGGTTCCTTGTTAAAAACGTATTAAGACGACAGCAGAGTGCAGCCCTTCTAAGCACAGGGCTCTGCGACTGCACGAGCTTGCACGGTGGTCCAATGTTTTGAAAAACTCTGCTTCAGGTTCTCTGCTGGGACATGGACGTGATTAAAGGGGATATAACTGGCATTGAATTTAGACAGTTAGTTTTGCTTATGTGAATACAACATGGAAGATTTTTTGAATGACATTTCTCCAGTTCTTATTTATGTTATGTATTTGCGCTTTGTTATATGCCAGTGGTTTTGTCCCAAAGGAGACATTTGGCAAACTCTGGATGCATTTTCTGTGTCGCGACTTGTATGGGGGTGCTTCTGGCATCTAGTGCGTATTGGCCAGGGCTGCTGCTAAACACCCTACTTTGCACAGGACAGTCCCTGGAACAGACAATTATTCAGCTTCAAGTGTGAATAGCACTGTTTGAGAAACCTTGCTATATGTTACATCTTGGGCTTGTACCTATTCTCTGGATGTGAAATCTGAGGCCTGGGGAGGTTAGGCACTTTCATTTATCATTTCTATGTAGTTAAAAAAAAACCACACCCATCTTGTTTCAGGAAGGAAGAATCTGTACAATTTCTAAAGACACAAACAGCATAAAATAAAAATAAGAAATCAGTGGAAATGTATTCTCAAGGACACATTGTGGATTGAAGATAAATATTCAGGCTTAGGTTTGTCTGGTGAGGTTAGAGCTTCTGCACCGGGCCAAGCCAGCAGCCTTTTAGTGGCGTCTTGTCTCGTTCCTGATTTAGAAAAGGCAAACCCACCTGCTGTCATGAAAAATACCTTCTAGAAGCTGCCGGGTAATTGGGTGATATTTCTGGATTTGTCTCCCTGTCTAATGTACATCAGTTAAACTTTTGACTCTTCAGTGCTTTCTGGAGAAAGTAATAATCGGAAACGAAATCGACTTGGGTTTTTCCCTCCCCCTTTGCCCCGTATTTGTAAAGATTAATCTTCAGTATCTATGAGCGCCAGGTGATTTGCGGAAACCGCTGGCGCTTTATCAATATCACCCTGGCCTCCATTGATCAAACCCTCATTTAGGCGTTTGCTACCGTTTGCTGGAAACAGCCCAGGGACAGAGAAGGAAGGGAAAAGGCCACTCAGGTGGCCAACTGCCTTGAAGTTTCTGCCGTTTTCTGAGACGGGCTTGAGCTCGGCTGCTCAGCACGGTCAATTAGAGAAGGGCCTCAGGGCTGGCGCTGCAGGCGTCACCGTGCAAGAATAAATCCTGAGAGTGGCGTTGGCTTAACCGTCCTGGCTGGCTTGCTTTTCTTCTTGGCCTCACCATCCTGTAAATCCCTGTGTGTGTGTTCGTGACGTCTGGCAGGCTTGCAAATAAAGGCGATGCAGCCTTCCTTTCGTGGGAGCTATTTGTGTGTATTCAGAGGCCAGGTGATCCCCAGGACGCTTATGATGTTGGGGTCCTCCACTATATATGGACACTTTACATAAACGAACCCTTAATTTTTCTCGCTCCCTTGCGTCGGCTCCTCACTGCTTCTCTAATTTGATTGACAAAACCCTGCTCAACGGGATCCAGTTTTCTGTCACAAGCTCACCATTCGCCACCTTCCATTTTACCCACTCCGTTCCAGCCACACCGAAGGACTTTCTGTTGCTTGAATGGGACTTTGCTCACTCTTACCTCTGGGCTTTTGCACGTGCTGTGTCCTGGTCTTAGAACATTTCACCTTTAATCCCTTATCCTCACTAACGTCTTGCATGGGATGACAGGATCGCCCATGGCTGCAATATCACGAAACCCTGCTGTAATGGCTTAAACAGGCAGGGTTTTATTTGGCTTGAACAATTATAAGCTCAGCAGTAGGTAGGCCATAGCTGGTAAAGTGAGCCAGAGAGGCCATCAGGGATCCCAGCCTTTTCATTGTCCTCTTCTGCCATGCAGCTTCCATCCTCATGGTTGCAAAATGGCTGCTTCAGCTCCAGGCCTCATGTCAGCAGGCATGGAATCTGAGGAAGGACAAGGGACTGAAGGGCTTGTGGTACACTCTGCCTTCCTTTTTCTGGTCAGAACTATGTCGGGTGGCTAACCCTAACCACAAGAGAGGTTTTTAGGTGGATGTATTGTCCTCAGGAAAAAAAAATTAGGATTCTGTAAGTAAGGAGGAATTGGATATGGAGGAGATAATTCCTCATATCCTTCAGTTCTCAGATTAGATGACACTCAGCTGGGAGGCCCTCCCTGCATCATCAAGGCTGAGTTTGGGGTGTACAGTGTGTTATACACGCTCATGGGTGACATCTCATGGGTGGCCATGGTAAGGAGGCCCTTGTCTACCTTGTGCACAATTGTATCCCTGGTACCTAACATAGTTCCAGGTGTGTAGTAGATGCTCAGTAAGTGCTTTTCAAATGAGTGCAAGAAGTTACTATTTTTCCCATTTTGCAGTTGACACACTGAGATTTTGAGATGAAATAACTTGCCCAAAACCACACCTTTCATTGCTTCCTTGATTCAATAATGTTTATTGTGCATCTATTATGTGCCAGGCCCTTTTCTAGACACTTGGGATACATCAGTGAATGAAGCAGATCAAATTCCGGCCTGTGGGTTGATTTTTCCCCAACCTTTTCACTTTGAAAAATTTCAAACAAACAGAAGAGTTAGAACAGTTTTATGGGGAAGACTTGTATACCTACTACCTAGATTCTATCACTCCTTAGGATACTTTGACTCTAGTGGAAGAAGGCAGATAATAAACAAAATAAGTAAGTAGAAGGTTGCAACTACTAAGAGAACATTAAGAGCAGGATAAAGAAGTCTGGGATGTGAAGTTGGGGGAGGCGGTGGTCAGGCTGGGCCTCACTGAGCTGGTGACATCATTTTGCAAAGATGTGAAGGAATTGCGGGAGCGAGCTCTGTGCACATCAGAGGGAAAAGCATTCCAGGCAGGGGGAACAGCCAGTGCAAATGTCCTGAGGTGTGAACCTCGTGTGTTCAGAGAAGAGTTGGAGTGGATTGAGTGAGGAGGAGACTGGATGTTGATGAGATCAGAGCAGAAGCCAGAGGCCAGATCAAATAGGGCTTTTTGAGCCATAGCAAAACTGGCTCTGATTCTCAATCAGATATAAAGCTATGGCAAGATTTGGAACAGAGGATCCTATTTATATTGCAAAAAATTGCTCTGGCCGCTGTGTTGAGAAGAGAATGAAGTGGTGGTCTGGGAAGTAGCAGGGAGAGCAGTGAGGAGGCCGCTGCAACAATCCCTGTGAGAGACGATGGTGGGGTGGGCGAGGCGGGGGTTGGGGGGGAGGTGGTGAGAAGGGGTCAGATTTTGGGTCTGTTTCAAAGGTGGGGCTACGAGGATTTCCTGACAGGTGGGATGTGGGGTGAGAGAGAAGGAGAAGAGTCAAGGGTGACCCAGCATTTCTGGCCTGGGACCTGGGAGGATGGAGCTGCAGTCAGCTGAGATGGGGAGGATCACAGGAGAAGCAGGTTTGGGCGAAAGTTCCGGAGCTCAGTTTTGGACATTTCACGCTTGAGCTATTCAGTGGCAGAGTGGGGTTTGGGCCCCAGACCTCCCAACACTTCCCATTTTGCCATATCTGTCTCCTCACCATTCAAGGACAAGGTAACCGGCTGGTCAGGTGACAAGAAGGCCCAGGACACACACCTGAAGGGCTGTAAGGAGAAACTTGAGTTTTGTGTGGGCAGGCTGTTTGGCCACCACTGAGGCTGAAATAAGTGACTCAGGCCTCTTATTTCTTCAGCCAGCATAAGTGGCAGGGTCAGAGCTTTCCAGACAGGAAGGTGTCTGGGTGCCCTTGTGCCTGAGTAGATCAGTGGTCACCTCTGTCTGTGAGGTCTGTGGTACCTGAGGGCTCTGACAGGTTCTTGTCACCTATTCTTGTGAAACCCCAATAATTTCCGGTCACCCTAGAGGGCTATTAGTGGTTCCTTCTCTGTGTTATCGTCAAATTCTGCACACCATTTTATTAGCATTTATCTCAGTGCTTTGCAACAAGTCCCAATTTCCTCAAATATAAAATGGACATCATAATAATACCTTTCTCACAGAGTTATTGTGAGGATTAAATAAGATGATTCATGGAAAATTCTTAGCACAGTTCCCAGGTCATAGAAAGGACTCAACAAATATTAGCAATTAATAATAGCAGTCAGACCAGGTGAGCACAGATGTCTGTGAGATAGGTGTGCCTCTTCTTTTAGTCATTCAACACACATTCACTCATTTACCACCCTGAGCCATGAAGGCTAGCATGAGACTGATTTTGTGTATGTGGAAACTAAGGCTTAGAGAGGCTAAGTCACCTGACCAAGATTATATAGCTAAGAAGTGGTGGAGATGGGATTGGAACCCAGGCAATTTGGCGGTTGTGTTAGGCAGCCTCCACGATGGCTCCTGATGATCTTCACCTCCTGATATTCACACATTTGTGGCTAGGGCTGACCTTGTAACCAGTAGGATAATGCAGAAAGGACAGTGTGGCTTCTGAGGTGAGGGCTTCTGCCCTTGCCCCCTCTTGGATCACTTGCTCTGGGGGATGTGAGTGGCCTGTTGTAAGGACATCCAAGCAGTCCTGTGGACAGGTCCACACGGCAAGGAACCGAAGCCTCCTGCCAACAGGCAGCCCAACATGCCAGGCATGTGCGTGTACCATCTCAGAGGTGAGTCCTCCTGCCCCAGTCGAGCCTTCGGGTGATGGCAGCTCTGGCTGACATCTTGACTGCAGCATCTTGAGAGCTTCCGAGCACCCCCCACCAGCTAAGCCACTTCTGAATCCCTGACCCTCAGAAACTGTGTGAGATAATAAATGTTTATTGTTTCTTTTTTCCCCAAACACTCCCTTTCACTCCCCTCCCATCTCCTGGTCACTTCTAATCTTTCTGTCTCTGAATTTGCTATTTCTAGTCATCTCTTAAAGTGATATTATACGATATTTGTCCTTATTGCCTTGCTCATCTCACTGAGCATAGTGTTTTCAAGGTTCCTCCATGATACAGCATTGTCTCAGAACAATGCTTTTCTATGGCCAAATAATATTCCATTTTGTGCATGTATGATATTTTGTTTATCCATTTATTTGTTGACAGACACTTGGGTTGTTTCTACCTTTGGGCTATTGTGAGCAATGCTGCTATGAACACTGGTGTTCAAGTAACTGTTTGAGTCCCTGTTTTCAATTATTTTGGGGTATATACCTAGAAGTAGAATCGCTAGGTCATGTGGCAATTCTCAATTTATCTTTTTGAGGAAATACCATATTGCTCCCACAGTGGCTGCCTCATTTCAAATTCCTGCCAATAAGACGTTAGATTTCCACTTCCTCTAAATCTTCTCCTGTACTTATTATTTCCTGTCTTTTAAAAAATCATAGATATCTGTGTGGGTGTGAAGTGGTATCTCATTGTGGTTTTTAAAAAAATTAACTTTTTTATATCAATGTTACAAGTTACTCGGTTAACACAAGATAACTATAACAGCAGTAAATCTGCTTTGGTCAGTGGTTACATTCCCCCCTTATTGTTCATTCCTCAATCATGATTGGGACGATGTCCACTCTGACTGCTTTAGGCCGAGAAAGGACGTATTTATTATGGAGTAGAAGAATGGAATTGTTTTGTTGCAGTTGAAGATACTTCTTGCTTTTGGAATGGGGCTGGTCCATCTCCATTATTTTGTTAGTTGTCCAGGGCATGTCTGAAGAACTGGAGAGTAGGAGTTAGCCACATATCTGCTGGGTTTCAGGACTCAACCAGCATAGGGTGAATCTGAAGGCTTTAGGTCCCTGAGAAATATACTTAACAAGTATATTAAAAATTATAGGTGCAAATAAAAAGTAGAAGAATCATGATTAGGTGACCTACAAATGAGTGCTACTATGTTATATTGGATAAATAGCTTTTCCTATATTCTCAGATAGAACTCTCCAAGGGGGTGTTGATTTCATGAGGCCCTGTGTCTTGCCTTTGGTATCTGGACATCCTTAGGGTCCTCAGGAACACTTTTGTTTGTGGCTTTATTTACTGTGGCATTTTGTGAAGTCTGTTTGTGAGACCTGCATAAACATTACCCCTGGAATTACCTTCTGACTCACTTTGAAATCTCTTAGCCATAAAAACTCTGTTTTATTTAATATTTTCCTCTTTTGATCAAGGTCTTTATGTTTGGTCATAACCCCTTGGCGCCAGGGAGGCTCACCCCTGGGAGTTGTATCCCATGTTGGGGAGGGAGGGAATGTAGTGAGTTTATTTGCAGAGTTTGGCTTAGAGTGAGGCCACATTTGAGTAACAAGGAGATTTTCTGGAGACAACTCTTAGGCATTAATATTAAATAGGCTTAGTTTCATTATAATGAAATAAGCACAATCATTAAGATTGAGTGTTTGGTTTATTAGCCTGTTTTCCCTTTATTAGGCAAAGCTTATATATCCCAGAGCTTTTGGTCATCTTATTTGAGAAAGTAGCAGAATTTCCCCAGGAGGGAAGTTTAATATTTTGTTAGCTACTATGTAGCTCTCTATCTATCCAGAAAACATACCTATGGCAACAAGGATACATTGATATCCCATTGAAGTATGTAGCTATATAATGTTCAAGCTGCTGAAAAGGCCCTGTTTGTCTAGACAACTGACCCACTGTATAAAATAGTACTTACAAGGAAATTTGATTGCTTCTATGACATAAAACATTTTTTCTAAGAGTAAAATGCGCAGCATTCCCATGTCTCCCCTATTGTTGACACTTAACATTGGTGTGATACCTTTATTACAATTGATGCAAGAATGTCAAAACGTTACTCTTAACCATAGTCCATACTTTGCTTTAGGTGCATTTCCCCCCATATACCATATTAGCACCCTGTATTAGTGATGTTCTTTTGTTTTAGATCCTGAAAGAACATTCTTATATTTGTTCTATTAACCACAATTCTCATCTACCACAGAGTTCACTGTGTTATACAATCCCATGTTTTATCCTCTAGCTTTCCTACTAAGAACATCTACAACCCAAAACCTTCCCCTTCAACCACGCACACATACATACCTCAACGCTGCCAACTATACACACACGATCCTGCTACCAACACCTCTGTCCACCCCCAACCACTACAATCAAACTAATTATAAATCCTGCACAGATTAAGCATCCACTCCCCCTTCTTTACCCGCATTCTATCTCCTGGCTACCTATCTTCTAGATTTCACCTTTTTGAATTTTCTTATTATAATTAGTTCCTATTAGTGAGATCATACAGTATTTGTCCCTTTGTGCCTGGCTTATGTCATTCAATATAAGGTCCTTGAGGTTCATCCATGTTGTTACATGCATTAGTACTTCATTCCTTCTTACAGCTGAATAATATTCCATCATATGTATATACCACATTTTGTTTATCCATTCATCTGTTGATAGACATTTGGGTTGCTTCTATCTTTTGGCAATTGTGAATAATGCTTCTATGAATGTTGGTGTGCACATATCTGTTCATGTTCCTACTTTCAGTTCTTCTGGTTATATACCCACCAGTGAGATTGCTGGATCAAATGGCAATTCTATATTTAGCTTACTAAGGAATTGCCACACTTTTTTCCACAGTGGCTGCATCATTCTACATTCCCACCAGCAGTAAATGAATGTTCCTATTTCTCCAAATTCTCTCCAACACTTGTAGTTTTCTACTTTTTAAATAGTGGCCAATCTAGTAGGTGTAACATAATATCTCATTGTGGTTTTGATTTGCATTTCCCTAATAACTAGTGATGTTGAACATCTTTTCACGTGATTTTTAGTCATTTGTATTTCCTTTTTTGGAAAATACCTATTCAAGCCCTTTGCCCATTTTTTAAATTGGGTTGTTTGTCTTTTTATTGTTGAGCTGTAGGATCTCCTTATATATGCTGGATATAAGACCTTTGTCAGATATGTGGCTTCCATATATTTTCTTCCATTGGGTAGGCTGCCTTTTCATTTTCTTGACAAACTCCTTTGAAGCACATAAGTTTTTAGTTTTGAGGAGGTCCCATTTATCTATTCTTTTCTTCCATTGCTTGTGATTTGGGTGTAAATTTTATGAAACCGTTGCCTACCGCAAGATCTCAAAGATGCATCCCTTTATTTTCTTCTAGGAGTTTTGTGTTCCTGGTTCCTATATTTAGGTCTTTGATCCATCTTGAGTTCATTTTTGTATAGGGTGTGAGATAGGTGTCCTCTTTCATTCTTTTGGATATGAATATCCAGTTCTCTCAGCACCATTTGTTGAAGAGTCTATTCTGTCCCAGTTGAGTGGACTTAGCAGCCTTGTCAATTATCAGTTGGCCATATTTTGTGAAGGTCTATTTTTGAACTCTCAATTTGATTTCTTTGGTCAACATGTCTATCCTTGTGCCAGTACCACTTTTTTTGACCACTGTAGCTTTGTAATACTCTTTAAAGACAGGATGTGTGAGTCCTCCAAATTCATTCTTCTTTTTCAATAAGTTTTTAGCTATTCGGGGCCCCTTCTCCTTCCAAATAAATTTGATAATTGGCTTTTCTATTTCTGTAAAAAAGGATGATGGAATTTTTATTGGGATTGCATCGTATCTGAAATCAATTTAGTTAGAATTGACACCTTAACAATATTTAGTCTTCCAATCCATGAACACGGAATGGCCCTCCATTTATTTAGTTATGCTTTGATTTCTTTTAGCAATGTGTAGTTTTGTGTACAAG
>JAQZBX010087889.1:0-12807 GCA_029593785.1 Cabassous unicinctus | reverse complement strand
TAGTCTTCCTATCCATGAACAGGGAATATTTTTCCATTTATTCAAGTCTTCTTTGATTTCCTTTAACAGTGTTGTGTAGTTTTCTGTATATAAGTCCTTTACATCTTTAGTTAAATTTATTCCTAGATATTTGATTCTTTTAGTTACTATTGTAAATGGTATTTTTTTCCTAATTTCCTCTTCAGATTGCTTGTTATTGTCGTACACAAATGCTACTGAATATAGCATACTTTAAACAATGAAACATTTTTATATTTAAAAGTATGACACAATCATTGGAGTAAACATTGTTCAATACACAAAAATTGAAATAGAACAAAATTCAAAGAAGAATATTAAACTAATTCATAAATGTTGTACATCTTTAGATGTGTTTCTTCAATTTATTTTCCTTTTTACATAATGCTTATTTCTGTGTACACTTAAGTTTTCACATAATTTTTATCACACTGTATTTTAGTAACATCTTGATTTCATCATTAAGTATTTATAATACACCTTTCTCTATGTTATATTAGAGATTTGTTAAAACCCACAATTTCATGTATTTTGAATTGGATGATCCTCTATATCTAAATTCTCTCTAGGAGTGAGAATTATCTGATGAATGGGCATTTTTGCAGTAGCATAAGATACTGAAGGTCTCTGTCTGCCCAGAGAATATTTGACAAACTATATCATAGGGACAAAGGAGGTATTCCAATTCACTTAAACTGGTAAATGTCTAAGGCCAGGGAAGAAATCCAGGAAAACACATATGATCAGAAAAAAAGAGGGCACCACAGTTTTGCCTCAGGCTGATCTTCTTGGTAGGAGAGCTAAACTCTGAAGGAGAGGATCAGCCAACACAGAGCTAATTTGCAAAGACAATGAAAAGCTGTTTTTTGCATTTTTTGTTTGTTTTTGTAAACTCCTAATACTACATGATATATCTGTCACATCACTAGTCAGAAACAAAAGTTAGGAACAGACAGCTAAGGGACTAAATCCAATAGTTACAATATTAAAATGTTAAATTGTATAATGTGCAACAAAGGTTATCAAGAAAACAAAGACACAAGATGGTATGGCCTATTCAAAAGAATTGGGTAAGAATTAATAAATCATCAAAGAAAACCAGATGTTTGATATTTAGAAGAAAGAATTAGAGAATTCAAAACCAGACAATGAAGTGACTAAGGCTGAAGGGCAGAAAAAAAAATATCATGAGAAAAATTGTAAAGGACCTAAGAGACAGTTTGTGTACTCTAAAGAATACCAGTATAGTAATAACAAGAGACTGAGAAGAAAAAGAAGAAAGGGGCAAAAGGAAAGTTCAAAGAAATAATGGCAGAAAATGTCTTTAATTTAGAGAAAGACATGAGTACACCTTCAAGAATCCTAATTAACAACAAACAGGATAAACTTGAAGACAAATATGTGAGACATATATAGTCAAACTGCAGAATGAAAGGATAAGGAAAGAGTTCTGAAAGCTGAAAGAGAAAAGCAACATGTTATGTAAAAGGAAGTCACTATAAAATAAAGTGCTGATATCTTATCAAAAACCATGGAGGCATGAAAGCAGAGAAATAAAATATTTAAATGCTGAAAGAAAACAATTTCAACTGAGAATTGCATATCTTTTAAGATTTTTGAAAATGGAGACAAAATTAAGACATTAACGGGCAAACAAAAGCTGAGGGAAATTATCACCACTACAACTGTCTCACAAGCAATGCTATAGGGAGTATGGCATACTGAGAGCAATACCCTAGACAGTGGATCAAATCAGCATAAAGGAATAAAGATTTCTGATGTACATAGCCATATGAGTATGCACTGAAATAGCAGAGACCCACAATAATGAAACATATTGATACTTACGAAGGGAGAAATAGATGGTTTTCTGGCCTAGTAACAAATTTCAATACACAACATTTAATAATGGATAGCACATCTAAAAGAAGTTTGATAAGAAAATGAAAATGAAAATGATAACGTGCAGCATGATGATTTGAAGATTTTTGTATCCCAGAAAAACTTGTTCTTGAATCTAATCCTTTCCTGTGTGTGTGAATCCATCTCTGAGGTTACCACAGTTAAGTTGTGGCTCAGCCCAGTCACAATGGGTCTTAATCCCATTAGGGGAGTCCTTTATAAGTGGAAGAAATTCAGACAGCATGAGATAAAGCTACAGGAAACAAGAACTTGAACATCGACAGAGCCCAGAAGAGAAGGGAGAGACCAGGAGACACCTCTATTTACTTTGTCATGTGGCAAACTGAAGAAGAAAAATCACCAGCAACCAGTTTCTGAAAGCCAGTCTATAGGAAGGAAACATCATCTTGATGATGCCTTCCCTTGGACTTTTTCCTGCCTCAGAACATGAGTGAATAAATTTCCATTGTTAACAAAAATAGCCCAGGGAACTAAAACAAAGTATAAAGTCAGAAATACCCAGAAATTTTTGAAAAAGAAGAAAATGAAGCACTAATACTTCCCAATTTTAAATTTATTGTAAAGTACAAGTAAGAACCAAAATTATGAAATCTGTTGGAGATTGAATAATGCACCAGTAAAAAGATGTTTTTAACATTATTTCATTATTGTGGATATGAATCCATTTTAAATAGGAACAATTGAATAAGGCATTTTTAGTAAAGGTGTGTTCAAATGCAACAGTTTGGGCTTTAATCCAGTTACTGAAGCCCTTTATAAGCAGAATGAAATTCAGATAAAATGCAAAAGCCACAGAAGAAGATGGAAGTCAGTGGAATCCAGAGAAGCAAGAGAATGACATGGCCATATGCATTGCCATGTGATAGAAAAGATAAGGTGAAGGATGTCTGGGAGCTAAACACAGAACAGCACAGTGTCTGGGGAGAAACAATCACCTCTCTGCCACTTTGGTTATAGACTTCTGCCAGCCTCATTCCCATGAACCAATAAATTCCCATTGCTAAAACCATATTGTGGTATTGTTTCAGCAGCCAGGAATCTTATGAAAAGCTCTTAGAGGGCAACATAGGGAAACCAAAAGCTCAGGAACAAAAGAAAAAAAAGAAGGTGTTTCATCAAAATTTAAAACTCTTGTCCATCAAAACACTTTATAATGAATTTAATTTTTAAAAACCTACAGCATGGTTGAAAATATTTGGAAATCTCATATCAGATAAGTGCTTATTATCCAGTATATTTTTAAAACCTCCTATAATTTGACAACAAAAAGGAAAACAACATAATTTAAAAATGAGAAAAACTTGAACAGAGTTTTTCCAAAGAAGATATAATTAGTCAATAAGCACATTAAAAGATGCACAACATCATCACTACTAGGGCAATGAAAATTGAAAGTAGAATGAGATAACCATTTCACACCCACTAAAATGCCTACTATTGAATACAGAAAATAACAAGAGTTGGAGATGATGTGGAGAAATGGGAATAATAATTCATTATTGATGTGAAGGTAAAGTTATGCTGGTGCAGCTGCTGTAGAAAAGTTGGGAGTTTCCTCAGAATGATAAGTAGAGAAATAGCATATGACCTAGCAATCCCACTTCCAGGTATATACCCTAAAGATAAGATATCATGGACTCAAAGTGATATTTGCACATGAGTGTTCATGGCAATGCTATTTACAAGTGGCAAAAGATGGAATCAACCCAAATGTCTATCATCATATGAATGGATAAGCAAAATTGTTATATACATACAGTGGAATATTATTCAGCCATACATAGGAATGTATTTCTATAGCATTCAAGAACTTGAAGACATCATGGTGAGTCAAATAAGCAAAACCAAAAAAGACATTATTGTATGATATCACTGAGAAGAAATAATGAGAATATGCAAATTAATAGAACCATAAACTGGTATAGGGGTTACCAGGATCAGGGTTGGGGTTGGGGTTGGGAATGGGAAGATAAGCTTAATTGCTACAGGGTTTGTTCAGGGTGACCGAAAAGTTTTGTTAATGAACAACAAGGTGACTATTAATACCACTAAATTCTATATTTACAAGTGCTTAAAATGCAAGATTTTAGGTTTTATATATGTTACAAAATAAAAATTTATAAAAACCATAGAACTTTACAACATCACAATATAAACTAAAACAATCTGTTCAATAGAGTTAATAGTTTATTTATAGTAATGTTTTTAAACAATTGTTACAAAAGAATTTTTAGTTACCATATATTTTACTTTCCTTTCTAGAATTTCTATTTGTTCATTTTTTCTTTAATCTGATTTTTTTTTTCTGATACAATTTTTCATATGCTTCCTCATTGGATCATCTTTTTCTTAAGTTATTAAGTATATGTTAAAGGCTGTTTTAATGTCCTTGGCTGCTAATTCAAACTTTAGTTTCATCTTGAAATCTGTTTCTATTAAAGTTTTTTTTCCATTAATATGATTCACAGTTTTTTACTTTGTCTTATGTTTTGCAATTTTTTTTAACAATATACTGTATTTTTTACATGATACATTGTAGGAAGTCTAGATAATATTGTCAATCAGGGGTATTGAGTTTTGTTCTGGACAACAATAAATTACTGGCAATGCCTTTGAAACTCTTAGGCTTTACATTATTCTTTGTTAAGGAAGATCTACTTTGTTTTATCCTCAGTCATAGGGCATGCTATTTAATACAGGACATTATCCATAAATCCAGCTTTTCTCAGTACTTAGTAAACTCTGGTATTTTTCTTCTGCTCTCAGCCCTGCAGCAGCCTCTCTTGATATGTTGCTTCTCCATCTGCACATCTATGGCTCAGCCTTCAGGTAAGGATCTACAGAGAATCCCAATACTGATATCTAGTGCACTTCCTTTTTAAAATTTATTTATTTATTTATTTATAATATATATTTTAAAAGATGCTTAGATTACATAAATGTTATACAAAAATTACAAGGATTCCCATTTTCCCCACCTCCCACACCTCCCATAACATCCCACAAAAACACATTTCAATAGTGTGGCACATCACCTGTAATGGATATACACATCCTGGGGCTTTGCCATTAAGCATGCACCATAGTTCACATTGTAGACCACACTCTCTCCCACACAATTCTGCATGTTATATGCTGATGTAAAATGTCCTATATCTGTCATTGTAATGTCACTCAGGATAATTTCCAAGTCCTGAAAAAACCCCTATATTACAACTGCTTTTCCCTTCCCTGCCCCAAAAGTGTCCTAAAACTTCTTTGAAAATTAAATGAAAAATTGGGAGACAATGGGGAGTGAGAGGGGGAAGGTGCCATGGTACAGACTGGACACCCAAGTTTGCCAGTGCACTTCCTTTTGATACCCTATTTTCTATGTTCCAACACTTCAACTGGTGGAAATTCCAATATCTGCCTCTTCAGTTATTTATGCAGGACTCTGCTGGTACTCTGTATCTCCCTGTTCAGCAAGCAGTACAGAAAGCAGGGTAAAAATGCACCCCTACTCTTGTACTTCCATTATCTCAGGCATAATTGACCCATTATGTCATTTTCCAATGCCCAAAAATAGTTTTCATCTGCATTTTGTTCAAGTGTGTAGTTGATTATGATGGCCAGCGATTTCTCTTACCACTGTCAATGCTGTAGACAAAATCTGATTAAAGATTTTAAATTTCTTCTGATTTAAATGACAATACAGTTTCATCCTCTAGCTCATTCCTTATTTTTGTTTTCAATCTGTTTTTTTCCTTTCATAGTTCATTCTCTCTTTCTTTTGCTTATTAAATAATGGCTCTTTTGCTCTCTTTCCTTTTAGATAAATATTATTCAATTTTATTTGCTTTTAATTCACTCTTTTCCTTTTTTATCATTTTATTTATCCCACTTTTTGGGTTAAATTTGTTGGTTTTATTCTGGCACCTAAAGATAACGGATTGCTTTTATTATTTGTTATCTGATTTAATAAAAGAATTTCCATTATTCATCCAATTGCCATTTTATTTTACACACAGGTCTATGAATTATTCATATTGACAATCATTATATAAATATTTTAGCATTAAATATTTTAATGCTTATATAGCCAAGGATAACTTAGGATTGCATTTTTAGTTATATTTATTTTGAATTTTCAAATTGAAACTTTTTGCTGGTTTTATGCTTTTAATATTAATTTAAAATACATTGTACTTTTGTCAGATAATGTAGCTCTATTAATTAAAGTTTGAAAATTTAGTGAAATTTTTGGACTAATTGTAATGAATTTTTATAAGTGACTCTTAGATGCAGTAAAAGAATGTTCTTTATGTTGTTATGTTATATAAATATAAAATAATCCAATATATTATTTAGAGTGTATAAATTTTATTGATGGATCAATTATATACTAGATATGTTTTATTAATTTTGCTACTTCTCTTAATTCATTTACTCAATAAATATTTTATTAAATATTTGCAAAGTACTGCATATACAATATAATATACATTAAAAGATCTTTCACCTCCTTGGCCCTATATTCTAGCTGGGAAATACAAAGTAATATACAGAAGTATGTGATATGCCATGTTAGAGTGTGAAAAGTAATATTTAAAAAAAGAAAATGCAATAAAGACTAGTGGGTGAGATATGTGGAAGCAAGGGCATGATGAAGCACCTGGAAATAGTGTGGTCAGGGCAGGCTTCAATAAAAAGTTGGTATTTGTTCAAAGACTTGAAAGTGAATATTTAGTGATACATTTTCAAGAGAGGAACATGTTCCAAACAGGAGAATACCAGTGCAAAGCACTGTGCAAGGTGATTGATGACCTGGGAGGAGTTCCATCTAAGAGTGACATTCTGTAGCATGGGATGGATGTATTAATCAATAAAGTCCATGTGTATGGATGGTGATACTGCTCTGGAGAAAACCTAAGTAAAGGTGGACATAGAGACAAACAGTCTTGCTATCTTCAAAAACAATTAATAGAAAACTTCTCAAGAATTGTCATATTTGAGCAACCTGAAACAAGTGGAGAGTCTATGTTAGTCAGCCAAAGGGATGCTGATGCAAAATACTAGCAACCTTTGGCTTTTATAAAGGGTGTTTATTTGGAGGAGAAAGCTTACAGTTACCAGACCATAAAGCATAAGTTACCTCCCTCAGACAAGCTGAATAGCAAAAATAATTATCTATTTCAATGTGCCCATATATATAAACACTTTTATAACATTAAAAAAAAATTCTGTATCAGTATATGAAAAGGTAGGATGATCAAAAAACGATCTTTATAGCTATTTAAATCATAATAAGAATCAGTAAATTTAAACCAGATAGAAGGATTTTGTGCATGTTTTTATTCACAAAACAAATGTATTACATATAGCTAAAGGATGGAATACCTGGTTTAAGGCTCAGGCCACATGCATTTTTAATGATTTTGTTATAATATAAATTTTGTGAGGAAATATTTGTTAATTTTCAAAAATAAATGCATTTCATGATAAAATTTCAATGACTTGTCTCATTTATTTCTAACCAAAATTGAAATATTTAAAGGAAATTCTTTATATATTTATTGTTTTTTATATTTAATGAGTCTATCAGGTCTCCATCATTTTTCTAATTTGTCTATCAAATGCTTTGTTATTGTAAATAGAAGAGTTTACTTATTCATTTATGTGTTCTTCACAGACTCTTGCAAATGTATCACACACAAAACATTCAAGTACATTTTGATCACATTTCATCATATGGAGGGATGTATTTATAGATGTATGAATTTACCCACACATGCTATGTAATGATAATTTTCTTCTGTTTTTGTTTACTTGGGGAAGAACAATGATAATTCATCAAGATCAAGGATGCTATCACACTCATGATTTATCTTTCTTTATGATTTGGACAGTCTTGTACATATTGATATTCAAAAAATGCTAGTTTAACTGAAAATTCTACTTCTAGAATTCTTCTCCAAACAGTGTATATGTATTTCTTAAATATGGCATAAAAGTTTACAGACATATTCATTCTCAATGATCTATATTATGAATCAGAATTGAGGAATAAGGGTAAACATAGTTAAACATTGTATATATGACTTAAATGCTTGTACTCAACTGGTTAGGAAGTTCTTATACATCTCTTATCAAAAATAAACTTCCTATAAATATAAAAAAAGTTTTTAGTCTTGGCAATGACTGACGGTAGCTCACATAATGAGATCTCTGTGTGTATGTATATATGTATACATATTTGTTTTTGTATTTTTCTTTCCTTACATATTTTACATGATTCTGACTTCTGGAGACTTTATTATACAATATAATAATTTATAATATAACATTTTGCAATATAAAGGAACTTATCCACATGATATTTAATATTGAATTATTCTAGGGCTATATTGTGACTACTGTCTACCTAATCACTCATTATATTAAAAAGTGTTAGGGAAGTTGTATGTTTATGGAACAATCATGTAGAAAGTACAGTGTTCCCATTTTCCCCTTTTATTTTAACTTCATATTATTGAATTTTGAGTGTGATTAATATATTATGGATACATGTTCATTGTCAAATAGCTTTTAAGCAAAGATATTCTCAGATTTTTTAACTTGTTAGTTCATAATATATATTAGTGTATTATATATAATATAATATATACTAGCATATATAATAATTCAGATTAGTAAATGGAAACCCCAATATAAGTGTCTTCCATAGAACAGATTTTAATAGAATGAAGTATAATGTACCCGTTTTTCTCCTTTGGTTCCTAAATTTTGCACTTAATCAAAACAATGGGACTAACCTATGGTCACACAGATGTTTTCCTCTGTTTAATTTCGAAGTTGTATAATCTATTTTGAAAAGTGTTTTTTAAATGCTGGAAACATTGAGTTTTTGGCTAAAGACTGCACAATTTTTCACCACAATTTAAAAAATAAGACTATGCTTCCTCCATGAATATTCCTTAACATATTTCTCAAAAATCAAATGACAATGAATGTATGAATCTATTTCTGAACTTTCTATTTGGCTCCATATGTCTAGGTAATAATCTTTTCATCAGTATCCTATTTTCTTAATTATTAAATTTTATGATAAATTCTGAAATCAGATTACATGATTCCTCCAACTTTATTATTCTTTTTCAAATTTGTTTTGATTAGCTTATTTCTTTATTTTGTCATCTATATTGTAAAATCAACTTCTCTAGTTTTTAAAAAAAGCTTTAATTTTGGTTTGCAATACATCTATAACTCAATTTGAGATTGCTATTAAATAATTGATTGTTTCCAATTTGTATGTCTATCAGTAAAGTACTTCTTCATTTTTGTCTTCATTTTAATTCAGCTTGTGTTTTCTGAATAGATAAGCAAAATTATCTACTGAGTTAGAATCTTTGAGATTGGGGACCAAAATCCAGGGATTTTCAAAATTGTCCAAATATTTCTTATTAATGTAACCTACTCTATGTTAATATAATATATGTGTATTATATATATTATAATATATACTAGTATATATAATAACATAGATGAGTATATCACATGCCCAATATAAGGAAAGGCTATACACAAGGCAAAACATGAGAACTTTAACTCTACCAGGCATCTAGACTTCAAGTGTTCTACCACATTTGTTAATTGACAGCTGCCCCAACTCTCCTGTTTGTACTATTTAACCATAAGTTTATAATATTGTATTTTATCTCTTTCATGAAATTCAGCTTAAATTATCTCTTATAACACTTAGAAGTATATCAGATGACAATTTAAATAAAAGCATAGTAATTTCTATTAAACATTTATAAAATCTGGCATCGGTTATGCTTTCAAATTATTTTATTATGTACAAATTTATGGGAATTTAGAGAAAATTAAGCAGATTATATTCCAGAAAGATGAAACTGGTTTTCAGGGTTTTAATTTATTATGAGCAGGACTAGGATTATCAGGCTAAGACTATGTACGATATGAGTAGATTATTCTTCCAATCCTATGCTATATAACTTCCATTGGGAGTTCATTTCACCAGAGGTCAAAGTTAATTCATATAATCAATTTTATCATGTACTGTGATGTTCCAGAAACATTTAGTTGATTACTACAGAAAAAAAAAATCATCTTGTTGATTTTCTGTCCCAGAAGATGATGTGTTTTCTCTTTGGATCATCCCCTGTGGACTTCAAGAAGAAATTGACAAATTGGTAAAAGAATCCAACAGAAAAATACTCATAATATACTTTAATTGTGTGAGCAGTTTGTTTGCACAGGTAGCGGTGGTTTTACAACAATTACACACTATTTTAGAAACTATAAACCTGAATCTCAAACTGAATTATATACTTTAATATTTAAATTAGGTATAATGTGTTCTACTTAGGTTTGTATTATTTAAAATTGAATTGCATGCCTATCAGTAAACAGAGCAAGAAAATAGGAAGGGGGCTCTATTAAGTTCAAAAGAGCTGTAATTAGAAATTTGCTAAAATATTCTTGTTTGAAGATAATAGAACAGGAATATAGAAATAAAGGACTATATTTAAAAATTAGGTAAATTTTTAAATGGAGTGATTATTGGCATTCCATTGTCCATTGGGTATATGCCAATTCTATATCACATTTTTTTTTCTGAGAGAGGGATGCAAATGTATTTTAAATGCATTTCACTAGTTAGTTAATTGATCTAAAATCTACTTTAGTTTCTTTGGTTAATTTTATGGTATCTTAAGGGTTGATTTTTTTTAAAAAAGAATTCCAATATGTGGAGATATTATTTTTACTTTTTATAAAAGAACAAATTATAGAATTTTGCATGTCACATGAGGATTCCCAATATGATCAAGTGAAAACTGCTTATTAGTATGTGGATTCAGAAAAATCATAGCTTGAATCCTGGCTCTACTAGTGATTAATGGTGTTGCTCTCATTAAGTTAATACCCAAAAAGCATTAGTTTTCTTATCTATAGGACTGCACTAAATTATTTAGCTTGCATGTTACTATGTAGATTACATGAGATAATGCACAAAAAAATAATAACCCCCAGGTTAATTTAAGCAAAATATAGTATTATTTTGCTCAGATGTTCAAAAATAAAATGTGGTAACAGAGATGCATTTTTAAACCTAATAAAATAGAATATTGTGATTTATTGGGATTAATGTCAATAGAAGGATATATTAATATGTATTTAGTATCATTTGATAAGCATATTTATATAACTTCAGGAGGAAATATTTAGTTTATAACTTGGGGAGCACTCACTGTTCAATATTTTCATGAGAAAAACACAATTTTATAACTTTTATTTTTTATAAATGAAATTGAAGTCATATTTCAATTGTATGTCTCCTTCATATATAGTCAAACATTTAATATGATAAAATATTTAATGCGTCTCATGTACATGCACTCTGCAATGACACCATTTTCATGAATTTGAACTTAATAAGCCTGAAAATTTTGGTCAATCTTAGTTATTCTTTGTTTTTGAAGTGTGAAATTATATTTATACCTCAACTGTAATTTAGGGAAAACAGATTAAATACAGGGTTTTATAGGCCTTTACTTTACCACAATCTTCTTGTCTAGGAAATGCTAGGAAAGTTTAGATTTGTAATGTTACTGAAACTTTTGTGGTGTATGTTAGTCAATATGTATTATGTAGTGTATTCCTTTAGCAGACTATCTGTTGAGAGCATATTTTGAAATTTGATTGCATATTTTCATTCCTTTCATTCTTCTGATTGCTCTCTTGCTAATTCATACTTTGTGCTTGACCCTCTCCAGAAAATATTTTTTTTAAATGTATTCCATGCTCTCTTGTAGAGAGAGAAATGGGTAGAAAGATGAGAGAGGGGGAGAGAGAGAGAGAACAAGAGAGGGAAAGTGAGAGAGAGAGAGAGGAATGGGAAATAAAAGATGGGAGTAGAAATAGAAAGAGAAAATGTTTGTAACAGACAAATATTTTATCACCAAAATATTTTAACACATATTTCTACTATTAATTGTTATCTTTATAGCCATTTAAACTAAATTAGAAATTATAAAATTTGTTAGTGTGTGTGTGGTGTGTGTTTTTGAAAGAAATATCAGTTATCTGTATGAACTTAATCAGAAATAGGAATTTAGCCTATTTTTACTGTAGACTTCTCTAAGGACCAAATTAGTATTTTTTTTGTGTGTTGTTCTGTAACCTTACATTCAAGAAGCCATTTATTTATGTATTTAAAAAAAATCTTTCACCTATATCTGAATGAGCCTTTCTGGGAAAATAAAGACATTTTTAAACTCATTCCAGTGATTTTAAGCTGATTTGCTCATGCTTTTCTTGACAGATAAACATCACAAGATCCCAAATCTTAGCGTATTTAATGCCATGAATAAAAATTGTTTGTACATCACTGAATGCAACACAGACTAATGCATGGCAAAGATTTCTTTCCATTCAATCCAGGAACATAAAGGAGCCAATTAATTAAGAATGGTCTATGGCACATTAAAGAAAGAACAAAAGGTACCATGTTTTAATTTCAATCCTAAATATAGTGGATACTGGATTTAATTGTGTTCAGTCACTAAGGCTTAAAGTCCATAAGCAAATGCCTCTGTAATGTTTTCTTAATTATTATTTGTTTTCATACACTATTCTTTCTTCACTTTCACTGAATGAGCAACACAAGGAAAAAAACTGAAATCAAACACTACTTGTGTCAATATTGTGATTTAATTGTTTTAAAAATAGCTTTTATAAGCAATTTATTAGTGATTGTAAGGTGACATTTAATTCAGAGTTATTTTAAAGACTACCTATATAACTATAATTTATTAATGAAATTGTTGTGGACAGAAATTTGTCTCCAAAACCTACCCAAAT
>JAQZBX010087887.1:0-12812 GCA_029593785.1 Cabassous unicinctus | reverse complement strand
ACAAAATAGAATATTATTCTGCCACAAGAAACAAAGAAATTCTGAGACATGTTGCAACATGGAAGTAGCTTGAAAACATTATTCTAATGAAATAAGTGACACACATTTAGAGCAAATATTGTGTGATTCACTTAGATGTCTAGAAATAGCAAAATCTCAGAAACAGAAAGTTAATTAAATGTTGCCAATAGATGGGTGTCGGGGAAAATGGGGAGAGGACTAGGAAAAAAATACCAAAGACTATCTTTTGTTGAATAATTGAAAGTTATTCCAGACTGTCTTTTCTCACAAAGCAAGGGTAAAATTTATTTAGATCATTTATAAAATTAATTGTTGACTTCAATGCAAACAATATATCATCTTCTTAAAATAAAATAACAGGTATTTTAATAAAGTTATTGAAAATCCACAGTTATAAATCAACAGTGGAGAAGGCATATGCTAGGAATTCCATGTTCCTTAGAATTCTATTTACTGATGAAGTCAAGGAAAACATATAGTGGTTTGAAAGTGTGCTTTGACATATTTTTTAATTGGAGAAGGTATGGGTTTACAGAAAAATCATGCATAAAATACAGGATTCCCATATACCATCCTATTATTAACACCTAGTATTAGTGTAGCTCATTTGTTATAATCGATAAAAAGCACATTTTTATAAATGTACTATTAACTATAGTTCATGGATTATATTAGGGTTTACTTTTATTTTGTGTACTTTGGTATTTTCTACCAGAAAAAAAAAGAAAGAGTAAAAAGGAAAGGAAGACAGAGTTATCATGATAAACAGATATTATTTTTTAAAGGGCCCTTAAAGAACAGATGGGATGATGCAAAGTGCAGAATGAGATCTCCATGAACATGGTGGATATATATAAAAGTTATAAGGGAGAGAAGTCTAAAAATTCTTAAAGACTTACTAGAAAAGTGAGAGGTGAAAATTCACTAAATTAGATATGCTGATTTAGGTCAACATATCTATAAATGAAGAGACAATATTGCAAAGTATCAACTCTCTTACTTTCCCAGTGTGTAAAAGTTTGTAGGAGGGAACTGAGAAGCAATTTCTAAGTAAAACCTGATGGAGGCTTCTCTAGAGACTGCAACAGGAAAGGTGACAGTTTACAGAAAAATAGGCAGCTTTGATTCAGTTTAAGATGTTCAATGCACTGTAGTAATTTCAAGTTGAAGTAGAATGCCAAGAAAAAAAACCTAAACTGAATGGATTAACATCATTTATGAAAAGTACAGAAAGAAAATGCAGAAAAGGTTAAAAAATAAAGGCAAGTAAGGCCTGGTACAGATGTTAGAAAAATATGAGAAAACTTCCAGATAGAAAATATCTAAGTTGGAAGGGAAAATTTGCCCAAGATTGTTTGAAGAGAGCCTCCTAAGAACCACAGATCACACATTTTCTAACTCTTGGAAGGGAATTCCCGTAGGATAGAACCTAAAAGATTAAAAAAGAAGTGTATGGGCCAAAGAATAATGCAAAGCATACAGTTCTCATTAGCTTGCCATGTAGCAGAGGAAAAGGAATCAAACAGAAAATCTAATGAGGTTTTCTGAAAGAAGTGGGAGAGTAAGAAATGAATCACAGACAAGGAGGATTTAGAAGTTTATGAAAACATTTGTCTTATAAGCCTGGAAACACAGGTCTGGAAAGGAAAGTGAGATTACAGAGGCTATGGATATGCAGAAAGGAAAAATAGAGCACTATAAATTAAATCTTGTTAAAAGGTTGGCTTCTTCCAAATTTCCCAAACCAGGAACAAGAAAAGAAAATCAATGGCCTTCTCTAGAGATTATAGATGTTGTGCACTGGTCATTATTTTTTATCAAACATTTTTCACAATTAAACATTTGCTGGAAAAGTTCTGCCAGCTAAATTTAGGTTCCCAAGTCATGACCACTAGAAGCACATTATTGTGGTAGAGCAATAATATAGAAGAATTTCTCAATTTACTTCCCTTTCTTTCCTTAAGAATAATTTTTGGTAATTTAATTAAGTTTAGGATAAAGCACATAAATTTCCATTTGTCCAAGTGTGTTCTAGACTTGGTGTGTAGGAAGAAATGCAGTGGGGATTTGTGTGATTAGAAATTTTTGTGGCTAATGAGATATTTAGCAATACACTTATTTGTGAATCCCTGAAAGAATTGTTCCTATTCCACACAAAAAGCCTTCCAGGGAGTAGAAACTGAGAGAACCCAACTATTTCAAAAGCAAAAATAGAATTTGTTACATCAACCAAGATAAGAATTAGATTTCTTTGATCATTACCAGAAGGAGGATTTCATCCTAGCTCTTAATTTCCCTTCTGAGTAATTGTTAAGGGAAATTGATAATGAATCATGACTCTTCTGTGAGTTTCATTGGAAAATTTTTAAGGCATGTAATCTCATAGAAATACATTATAGTTCATCTGGTTTATGCTGCTGGACATCTTTAAGGAATTCAATGCAATATTGAGTAAACTTTAACCCATTTATGCACTGAGACATTGAAGCTAATATAAGTGAAAAAATCTGTCCCATTTTGAGTTTGCGCTGGTTAAAATTGACAAGACTAGTTTGTTCTCCTAGAATGACACTCAGAAGTGCAGTAGTAAAAGAGAGGAGCAGCCATCTGATGGGAGTGGGAAAGGGGCATTGATCCTGTTTCTTCTGTTTCAATGGGGAGGAATTACCTCTTAATAATAACTTTGGCAATTTGCTTCATGCCGTATACATTCTCTCCTAAAAAGAAGAGTGCAATACCTTATAAGTGCTTTATTTTTTTGCATCTGAAGTAAAAGAGAAGTTGTGTAGAATAATGGAGAGTTTTGTGTTGGTTTGTAGCCCCTCAAAATATATATTGACATCCTAAACACAGCACTTGTAAGATGTGAACTTATTTGGAAACAATGTCTTTGCAAATGTAATCAAGTTAAGATAAGGTTCTGATGGATTAGGGTGGGACTTAATACAATGGTCCCTTGCTGGGGCTTTTCTTTATTTGGAGGATTTTAATACTGATTCAATCTATTTAATTGTTACTGTTATGTTGAGATCTATTTCTCATGGAGTCAGTGATGGTAGTTTTGTGTTCATACAAATTGTCCATTTTATCTATGCTAGCTAATTTTTTTGGCATACAATTGTTCATAGTATCATTTTATGAACATTTTTTTTATTTCTTTGGAGTCAACACCTCTACCCCTTCATTTCTTGTATTAGTTATTTTTTCCCTCTATCTTTTTTTCTGTCAGCATAGTGAAAATTTTGTCATTTTCATCGATGTGTCAAAGAAACATCTTTTGCATTTTTATTCTCTATTTCATTTATTTCCATGATTATAATTATTATTTCCTTCCTTTTGGGTATTTTGGGTTTGTTTTAAACTTCTTATGTTAATTTCTCTACTTTGAGTTTAGGTCTTCAATTTGGGATATTTCTTCTCTTTAAATATTTTTAGAGCTATTTTTTATTCTCTCCCTACACTGATTTTGCTGTGTCACATAGTTTTTGGTATGTCTGTTGTCATTTTTATTCCCATCAAAGTATTTCCCAAATTGCCCTATGATTTCCTTTAGACATATTGTTTCTTTAATAGAATTCTGTTAATTTCCAAATGCTTTGGATTTTTCAGTTCTCTCTGTGTTTTGCTTTCAAGCCTAAATCCATTATGGTATTATATGATATAAATACTTTTAAATTTATTGAGACATTTTGTAAATGAAAACATAATCTAACATATAATGACCTATGTGCACTATAGAAGTATTTTCTTTTTTCACTGGGTAATGGGTTCTGTATATGTCTTATACTATCAAGCAAATCTTCTAATTCTTTATTGAACTTCTGTCAATATGTTCTACCTAGTATTAAAAATGGGGCTTTGAAGAATCCTTCCATTAATGAAAAACTGTCTATTTCTCCCTTCATATCTGTCAAATTTCCATCATATATTTTGGGGTTTTGACATTAGGTGTGTGTATATATATAACTTATTTCTTATTGTTGAATTGATCCCTTTATCAGTATGTCTTCCATCTTTGTCTCTTGTAACAGTTTTTTACTTAAATCTAATTTATTTCATATTAATATAGCTAAACAAACTATACCATTGAAAACATTACTAATTGAAATGAATATTTTTCCATTCATTCACTTTCAACTTTCTTGTATCATTAACTTTAATGTGAGTATCTTGTATAGTTGGCTCAGTCTGTTTTATTCATTCTGCCATTATATGCAGTTTGACTGTAGACATTAATCTATCTACATTTATATTAATTAGTGACCAGGCACAACATTTTTTGCCGTTTTGCTATATGATCTTTGTCCCTTTATACATTCTTTTTCCCATTATTCTTTTGATAATGCCTACCTTGATATTTATTTAAATCTATTTTGTATTGTATCATTTTGAATCTCTTCCCATATCCTTATGTATTTAGTTTTCCTATCTTTTCTTTGGGATTAACATGGTACTTGAATTTGACATCTTAAATCTATAAAAAGTCATTTGATTGGATGTCAAATTAACATCAATAGTGTACTCAAATATAGTTCCTATAACACTTCATCCATGTGTTACCATTGTTGGGGCCAGCTGGAAGTAACCCAAACAGCACTCTTGGGAGCACGGATGAACAAAGTTTTATTACACACAGGCCAAGAGGAGAGCTCATTCTCCAAATTCTGAGCTCTGTTTTTTTATTTTCATAAGTTTATATAGGTAAACTAAGCAGGTAAATTCCTGAGCAAGCAGGCAGGCAGGGTTACAAAGGCAGAGAAGCAAGGTGAGCTTATCTTTCTAAAAGCAGAAGGCCATTAGGGAAGAAAAGAGTTATTATCTGTATAGAGTTGCAAATTTCAATTCAAAGGGACAGCCTGGGGTGCTTATCTTCCTGAAGTGGATTCCATGGAGTAAAGGGGAAGAAGGAGGAAAGAGAGGGACCAGGGACCGAGGGGAGTTTATTTTCTTAAAGCTGTGGGTTTCTGCTGAGGGCAGGGTTGGGGTTCCGGTACTTCCCTCATCATTCCCCCCTTTTTGAGGTGGTCCTTCTCATCTGGTGGAGTCAGGATTTCTTAAGGCTGCTGCTAGTAGGGAGGCTTGATGTTTTATACACTTCTTGGCTTCTCATTCGGCGACTTCATCTCGATTGACAAATGCTTTGTTGGCAACTTCCAGTAGTTGAGAGATGTTCATGCCTGTGAACGCTTCTAATTTTTGTAGCTTTCTTTTAATGTCCATTGCTGCCAGTGCAACAAAGGCGGCATTCACCATCCTCTGGTTTTCCAGAGCTTCTGGGTCAAAAAGAGTGTAGATTCTGAAGGCCTCACAAAGCCATTCATAGAAATCTCCTGGAGACTCATCGGGCTTTTGAGTACCTAAAGTCATCTTTGTCATGCTTGTGGGTCATCTTGCCCTCTCTCAGACTCCTCGGAGTAGTGCTTCCCGGTATTGCTGGAGTGCAGCCAGTCCCTGTTCAGTGTTGAAGTCCCAGTTTGGTTGGGCTTCTGGTGCTGCTTCTCATGCAGCAATCTTCTAGGTTTAAGATGCCTATAGGGGTCTGCTCCTGCAGCCACTTTTGGGCTTTCATCAGAATTCATCATCTCTCCTCCGTATTAAACAAAGTCAGGAGGAGTTGGCCGCAATCATCCCAAGTAGGATGATGGGTTTCGAAAATGGATTCCATGAGATCAATAAGGGCCTGGGGCTTTTCCAAGTAGGAAGGGGTGTGGTGCTTCCAGTTTAAGAGGTCTGTATTGTGAAGGCCTGGTAGTATAATACAGGCTACCCATTCTCACTGATCTGTTCTGGACCCTGTGTCTCACGGAGGCGTATCCGTAACACGGGTTGTGCCGACCAGAGTCTCCTTGTTAGTTGGTTTGCAGGGCTTTCCTCAGAGGGGGTCAATGTTCCCAGAGGGGCCAAAGATGGAGGTGTTGCTGGGAGATCTGCCTGCATTCCCGGGCTAGGAGGAGAGACTGAAGATGGGGATGTTTCTGGGAGATCTGCCTGTGCCCCTGGGCCAGGAGGAGAGGCTAGAGCAGCCACAGTGTACGGCAATAGGGATGGTGGTGGGTCCTCCTCCAAGGACCCTTGATGAAAGGCTTCCAGAGTCCTGTTCCCTGTGCAACCAAGACACTGCTCTGTCCCTTTTTTCCAATGCACAATCGAACCCAAGGTGGCAGAGTCTGGCCTATCTCCAACCAAGAGTTGATGTAGGGAAACTGGGGTGGCCAGGAGTTCCTGTGACCACCAGCCACACTGCACAGACCGTGGCTATATCCAGGGTCCCTTCCAAGGGCCAGTCAACATTAAAAGTGGGCCACTTTACTTCACATAAGGCTTGGAGGGTGCCGGAGTTCATCCAGATGCCATAATCTCCAGAAAAACTCTTCTTGAAATTCTTGAGCATACAGTTTAAGACAGTAGGTTTTGACTGTGATGAGCCCATATCCTGCATCAGTGGCACAAGGCAGACAAAGGAAGGGGTCACCTCTTTCAAGTCTACTCAGAGGCCCGCCTGTCCGCATCTCTCATGAGAACTTGGGCTTGTCTTAGCTAAGGCACCTGGGTAAATTTTGGGGTGGCTGTTATGCTGTATGACATAGCCACAGAAAACAGGTTATGGCCCACACTGGCTCCGTAGCATACACCAAGGAATCACAGACTGGTAAGGCAGATGCAAGCTTCTGCCATCCTCAGTCACTCACACAGTCACTCAGAGGTTATACAATCCCTCCCACAGGGATTAACAGTGTTAAATCCACACCCTGAGTTGGTTGCATGAGACAGACAAAGGAAGGGGTTGCCTCTTTCGAGACCACTCTGATGCCTGCCTCTCCATGTCTCTCTCGTGAGAAGTTCGGCTTGTCTTAGCTAAGGCACCTGGGCAAAGTTTGGGTGAGCTGTTATACCATATGATGTAGCCGCAGAAAACAGGTTAGGGCCCACACTGGCTCCATAGCATACGCCGAGGAGTCACAGACTGGTACGGCAGACGCAAGCCTCTGCTGTCCTCACTCACTCACACAGTCACTCAGAGGTTATGAAGTCCCTCCCACAGGGATTGCCCTTTTCTGGAATCTCAGTTCTCGAGATTTCAGGAGGTGATCAGTGTCCTCTTCTGTCTGGAGATGGGCCTGACTGAGGACTTGGCACCTGGGGCCTTACCTTTCCGAAGTCTTCTGGCACTGTTCAGTCTGCCTCCCCACTGAGTCAGGCCGGGGTGTAAGGACACGGCCTCCGGGGACTGACTCAGAAGGGGGTCCCATCAAGAGGAGAGGCAGCGCCCACCTCGTTCTCTCAGGGATCATCGTTGGCCACATCATCAGCCCCAGGCCAGAGGCACAACGGGCCTGCTCGATTGGGTCTTTCCCAGTCAGGGAACCAAATGTTGCAGCCAGCCAGAAGTAACCCAAACGGTACTCTTGGGAGCACAGATGAGCAAAGTTTTATTACACACTGGCCCAGAGGATAGTTCACTCTCCAAATTCTGAGCCCTCTTTTTCAATTTTCATAAGTTTATATAGGTATGCTAAGTGGGCAAATTCCTGAGCAAGTGGGCAGGCAGTGTTACAAAGGCATAGAAGCAAAGTTAGCTTATCTTTCTAAAAGCAGAAAGCCATTAGGGAAGAAAAGAGTCATTATCTGTATAGAGTTGTAAATTTCAATTCAAAGGGACAGCCTGGGGTGCTTATCTTCCTGAAGTGGATTCCATGGAGAAAAGGGGAGGAAGGAGGGGAGAGAGGGACCAGGGACCAAGGGGAGGTATTTCCTTAAAGCTGTGGGTTTCTGCTGAGGGCAGGGTTAGGGTCCCGGCACTTCCCTCATCACTATTATCATGGACATTTCCAAAAGAAGAGCCCACCCAATCCAGCACCACAAGGGAGAAACACCTTTGTCAATGAGAAGGCGATTTACTGCTAGTGCACAAGCAAGGAATTAAGGTTGTCTTCCCCAAACCAGTTCAAAGTGAGCATGTGAGTTAAGATTTTTACAGGTTAAAGAGAGTGGTAGGGGAGTAGAAAAACAAGTACAAAAAAACCCACAAAAATGTGATTATGTTAGATCTTCCAGAGGTTTTGTGAGGAGGGTACATGCAAATTCTTAGTACTGTATTGTCTCAAGCAAATCCAACTTGTCCTTGGTTTCAGCAGCAAATTCACCACAATTTAGATATTGTTGTGTAGGTCAAGGTCTTCATGACTCCTTTTTAGTTGATCACTTCAGGAATTCCACATTTGCTCTTTCTTGGGGAGGAAGTCCCTGATTTCCTGAGTCATATGTTTCTCCTGATGACCTTCTGCTGTTTTTTCTTTGAGACATTATCTTATTACTGTAAGTAGAACTGAGAAGGTCTGGTTAAAGTCCTTCAAGTAACTAAGTACAAAGAGTAATGTACTAAGATTAGATTAATAGAAAAACAGCTCAATTACATTTTGGGAAGGGTTTTAGAAGATCCAGAGCTGCTTAAATGAATAAGCATATTTTCTAGTAATCATCTTCATCTTTTTGTTGTTCTTTTAATAAATTATATCTTTTAAAATCGTATGTCCCAAACCATATCTTTATCATTACTTTGTATGCCTTAGCATTTTAGAATCACTGAGAAGTAAAAAGTGGAGTTACATGCCAAAAATTGAATACAATAATACCTATATGGTTATTATTACCAGAAGTCTTTATTTCTTTATGCCACTTTTGTCTACCATTTAATGTCCTTTCCTTTCACTCTGAAAAACTCACTTTAGCTTTGCTTATTAGGTAAATGTAATGGGAATGAACTCCCTTAGCTTTTGTTTATTTGAGAATGTTTTTTAAATGCCCTTATTTTTGATAGGCAATCACACTGGATATAAAATTCTTGGTGTGATGGTTAGGCTCATGTGTCAGTTTTACCAGTTAATGTTACCCAACTGTTTTATCAAGGTAGCACTGTCTTAATTTCATGGTAAGGATATTTTGTAGACTTTGATCATCAGTGAGTTGATTTCATCTAACACTGATTATTACATCTACAATCAACTGAGGAGATTGCTTTCATCAATGAGAGATATCTCATCCAATCAATTGAAGGCTTTTAAAGTAGAAATGTTTTTAGTAGACAAGGAAAGAATTCCCATCTCTACTTCAGACAGCCACTTCTCCTGGGGAACTCATTGAGGGAGGACCTTCATCAGAGTTCCTGGTTGGCATCCTGCTCTATGGAATTCAGGCTTATGCATCACCATGGTCATATGTGACAATAGTATAAAGTCTCATAGTGCATACAGATATCTTCTTTCAAATCTGTTTTCCTGTAGAACATTGACTAATTCAGCTTGATACTGGAAGTGGTTCTTAGGAAAGAGAGTCTTAAAAATGGAATTTCATAATATATACTGGGATGTTTGCATTTGGCTCTCTATTCTGATTAGATTCAAAGGCACTAATTACTCTGTTTCCAATAATCAAAAGGCCACTGACAGTCAATGGTGTCAGTTGACAATAGAGATAGGCAAAATATGATGACGGAATATAGCTACTTCCATGTTTATAAGAGGCAAGGCTCTAGGTGGGAATGCTTTTGACACCTTAATGGTGTTTTGTGGAATTCAAAGATTCCATGATGTTAGTTGGTTTTTCCTAAATATGCTGAATGCAGTAATAAAAGAAGGGGAAGAGTTAACTGCTTCAAATTTACAACTTAAATGTTGCATGAATTACATGAAAGTTTCCATGTGTACCCTGAAAGAAAATCTTGTTTTGCACAGCAGGAGAATTGAGATCTCTAAAAATGAGACTCAGAGTCTGATTGTATGAGTAGCAGAATTAAAATGGAAAGTAAAATCTCAATGTTGCAGGGTGTCTGCTGTCAAAGTGAGGACATTGCTTAGATAGAAATTGAATCCTGAAAACTGGGATGGAGCCATATGGGTTGATAGTGATGGCAGTGGGAATATTGAAACACTAAATTCTGCTGAGTTTTTGACAGATAAACCTGTAATAATCTGCCCTGAAGAAACACTTTCTGACCCAAAGTCTTCCCTGAGGAAATAGTTTCCCATCCACAGTTTGGCCTTAGGAAACAATCACTTCACTACAAGTCTAACCCAAGGAATCTGTCATCCAAACTCCATTTGAAGAGATTAATCCTGTCTCACCAGATGAACCTGCTACAGAATGTTCTGAGATAATTGACTTACAAGATTTCAAATCCTTTGCATTACAAACCCCAAATACCCCTTTTTCTTCTACACTTATAACTAGACTAAAGTCACAACAAGCTGCCAAAAGGTAGTTACAAAATACAAACCATGAGGAATTACTATACAATCCAAAAGAACTGTATGTTTTTTCAAATTGTCTTTACAGAAATCAAGGAAATATATACAGGAATGGATACTAAGGGTGTGGGATTATGGTGGAAGGAATATAAATATAGATCAGGCTGAATTTATTGATATGGGCCCACAAAGCAGAGATTATGGATTGAACGTTGTAGCTTGAACAGTTAGAAAGAGCTCTAACAGTTTGTACAGGTGGCTTGCTTGAACATGGATCAAAATTGGGCCAACATTACCTGAGGTCAAGATGCAAGATCTTCCCTGGTATACTGTAGAGGAGGGGATTTAAAGTCTTAGAGAGAATGGACAGTTATAATGGATTTTTCATGAAAGACCTGCTCACCTGCCAACCAGGAATGCCTCAGAACACAACTTTCATGAAGAATGTAAAGAACAATTTTGTGAGACTAACTCCATCTTCCCTGAGGAGCAATGTGTTGTTCTTCTCTGTAGGTCAGATATTACCTTGGGAACTGTTGTCACTGAACTGGGAAACTTAACCACTATGAGTATGCTTGGAATCTAAGTTGGCAGAAGCCTAGTGGCAGCACTTAATCACCAAAGAATAAGTGGGCATAATTGCTGCAATGAAGGACACACTTAAAGCAGCAATCAAAATAGTCCGAGTTGCACACACCTATGTTGTTGGCTAATAGATCATAGGGTACCCAGAAGTAAAATGGATTGGCAGTCTACTAAATTCCTGCCTGATCTATATAAACAGAAGTATTATAGATCAAGTGAATAAAGGTCAATTTTAATTACAGAAACAGAGAGTCACATCCCCTTAATCAATTTCTATGCTTAAGACCATTTACAGATCCAGAGAATCTTTAATGGGGGGAAGGTGTGGTCCCCTTTTGGAAGGGTCCTGTCAGACTACCAAAAATTTATATTGTTAATCTTCCTGCTAGCCTTTCTCAAAGAGAACTACAACCTCATACTAGGGTAACACTGTGTTGTGGAAAAGGAAATTATCAGATATGGGGATCCTTAGACAATGACCCAGAAGTGACATTAATTCCAGGATGTCCAAAATATCACTTTGGCTCACCAGTCAGAGTAGGGTATTATGGAGGTCAGGTGATTGATGGAGATTTTTTAATATATATTTTTATTAGAGAAGTTGTGAGCTTAAAAACAACCATGCATAATGTGCAGAATTCCAATAAAGCATTCCTCCAACACCTCACATTGTTGTGGAATATTTGTTATATGTTAAGAAAGAACATCATCAGATTATTAACACTAACTATGGTCTATAGCATACATTAGGTATATTTTTCCATAACCCCCTATTATTAACACTATGCATTAATTTTGTACATTTGTTATAGTTCATGAAAGATCACTCTGATATGTGTACTGTAAACCAAAGTCCATATTGAACCACATAGTTTACTGTGTTATACAGTCCCATGAATTGTACAATCTATCCAAAGTATACACTCAGTGGTTTTCACTTTCATCAAAGAATTGTGCAGTCATTCACTCGGTAAGTTTTTGAATGTTCTCTTTAGTCCAAAAGAAAATATACAATACCCCCTATTATTGACGCTTCATGTTGATATAATAACTTCTTTGCCAATAATGCAAAAATATTACAATATCGCTGTTAATTATAATCCATAAATTACATTAATTATATTTTTCCATGCATCACCATATCCTTTTCACCTAGTAATAGTGACATATATTTGTTCTAGATCATAGAAGAATAATTTTGTATTTGTATTATTAATCACAGTCCTCATCCATTACTTGGTTTACCATGTAATTCAGTCCCTAGAATATTCTGTAACTTTCTTCAATTGACATTTACATTCCAAGACTACCCCTGCCTGCCTCAATCCCATTTACAAGCCAACCATGTTAGTTATACTCAGTATAAAATTTTACCATCAACTCTAATCATTTCCACACTTTTACTATCCAGCTAATTAAAAATTCTACAAACATTATGCCTCAGTATACCTTCTCAGTCTTCATCCTATCTCCTAGTAACATATTCTAATTTTTAATTCTTCATGCTTAATAAATATTACAGAACCATACAATATTTGTCCTTTTGTGTCTGACATTTCACTCAGCATAATGTCCTCAAGGTTCATCCTTGGAATTCATTTCTTCTTGTAGCTGCATAGTATTCCATCATAGGTGTATACCACATTTTGTTTAGCCATTCATCATTTGATGGCCACTTGGTTTGTTTCCATCTTTTTGGCAACTGTGAAAAACACGGCTATGAACATCAATGTGCAAATAGTTCTTATGGATATATTCCTAATAGGGGAATTTCTGGATCATATGACAGCTCTATATTTAGCTTCCTGAGAAACCACAAAATATCTTTCAAGGAAGCTTCAACATTCTATACTCCCACAAAAAGAGAAGAAGTGTTCCTATTCCTCTGCATCTGCTTCAAAACTTGTTTTCTGTTTTTTAAAGAATGGCCAATTTTATGAAGTGTGAGATGATATCTCATTA